>CM052221.1:19371671-19391069 GCA_028454225.1 Lasioglossum leucozonium | reverse complement strand
TGACCACTGACCACTTGACGACTTGACCACTTGAAGACTTGACCACTGACCACTTGACCAGTGACCACTGACCACTTGACCACTGACCACTGACCACTGACCACTTGACCACTTGACCACGGACCACTGACCACTTGACCACTTGACCACTTGACCACTTGACCACTTGACCACTTGACCACTTGACCACTTGACCACTTGACCATTTGACCACTGTCCACTTGACGACTTGACCACTGACCACTGACCACTTGGCACATGAGCTTCTGAAATATACATAGTTTTAATATGAAAACTAAATATTCCTTAGAGGAATAAATGCTTGGAAAGTGAATATATGTTTCTCGGAGAGAGTTTCAGAATTTCAGAATTCAATGTTACTCTATTTGCAAATTATATCGTGCGGTTTGAATGAAAAGATTTTCCACCGCTGCGTACCAAAACCAGAAAGCGTTTAGAAGTGCACGTGTCGTATCAAGATAAGCTACACACATTATGTCCGATCGACTGTATTACAGTTCGAGCTGAAATTTCATAGTGCGGTCGCGGAAAATCGCAGATGCATCTGAAATATTCTTCAGAAGCTGATATCTTAATGGCTGAACACGTTTAAATGGCGTTCGATTGAACTTGTACAACATGAGTTTCGAGTCAAAAGTATTCTTACGTTGATGGATCAGTTCGATGGTTATCGAGGTGTTTAGCAGCCTCGGAGAATACCCTAAGGCTCGATGACCGTGACCATGAAGAACGTTACAGGAAACAGGTATTTTTCGATGACTTGACATATAGCTGGGCCATCGAGATACGCCATCTATTTAAATAGCCAATTTAAATTTGGAGGAGTTGAAACATTCCGGGACTGAAATACTGGAAAAGTTGCGGTCGAACGCACTATCTGAGTAATCTACACTTTTAATCTACGATTTACTATTAATATTCACTTCTAGTAATACATCTACGATTCACTATTAATACTTTACCAGATTACGCGTGATTACAGACAACATTATAATAAATTCGTTGTCAACGTCATTGATTCTATGAAAATAAAACCGCCATGTTCTCTGAATGTTAAAAATTTGACACGAAACCGGAAGCGAAATAGTAATCACGACGCGGATGCTGCACCAAGTCTGATCTGGCCGTCCCATCCGTTGCTATCTTGTCTGCCGCTGCTTTACGACCGTAGACCGGTGAATTATTTATGAAAGGTCTTAGAAACTAGTTTCGGTTTCTTTCCTGGAATCGGTCGGAGCCATTGTCGGGTTTTTCGTGTGACATAATCGATCCCAGGATCATACTAGACGCCCCCTCAACCGGGAACTGAGAAATTCGGCGCAGCTGACATTTGAGAACAATGCATCGAGTGAAAGGTACTTGCGATCAAAAGCCCCTTTCGAAAATCACACCCTATATACCGAGACTATGGTCAGACAATGTTTTCCCTTCGATGGCAAAATTAGCGACGATATTTTTTACTAAATAATAGATCAAGGAAATTTCGAAAAAATGCTATTGGTCGGAATTGCGAATAAAAAGGTAAAAGTAATTTCGGACGTATTAGAAACTGCCGATTCCCCGCCGAGCATGATTCAAACGATGAAAACAGAGTAACACGGTGAACGTGCAGACGTCAGGGCGTCGTCTACGTCGATCGTCGTCGAGCAAGAGCGATAAAAGGCCTTGGCGAGCCTTGACCGGTGGACCGTTACTTTACGCCGTCCATCGTGGATCAAGCTCCTTGTTTCCCTCTTACCAACAGGCCGGGTTCTCGATACAGCTGTGCTCCTTTTATTGTTTTCCTTTCCTCGTAAATGTAGCGAACGGTTTACGCAACCTCGCCCCTACGCACTAACAGCGTTAAACGGCCATTCGTCGGAGCAAACCGCGTCGCAGGACCTTTCCTATAATTTTTCGTTTCGTTTCGTTTTCACATCGATTCTTTTTTTTATCCGCGCATCCTTGAGAACTGCCGCCGCGCCGTAACCACGAGAGAAAGTAATCGCGATTGGAATTCACCTTAGTCATCCGTGGAATCGTTTATCACACAGGGAGGAATCAATGGAACGTGCACTCGGATCAACTTCCTATTGTCTCTCCGTCAACTCTGAGATGAAGATGTCGCGAGCTTTAATCGACGGCTGCATTTTTCAACGATTACACGTTTTTTTTCCTTGATCCCAGCGCTGTTTGAATTTAATTGGAGTCGTAATTCGAGACGTCGGGATGTAACTCCAGAAGCTACTGTTTCTCTCGATTTTTATCTTCGCAGGAAGAGAAATAATTGAGAACTGAAGATCGAATTAGAGGATTTAAGCATCTTGTGAACACGCCTGCTTCTCTACCTATAATTTTCAATTGGCAATTTCGATCTGAGAAGCATTTTTAAGGAGATAACCGAAATGAATAACGGGCAACGAAAATAAAAGCTTCAAGCTTTAAAACGAGTCGACGTTTTTTGTCATGGAAAATCGAAAATTCATTATGTAAACGCTTCCGAGAACGTATTCCGAATATTCCGTTGGAAATCGTTATCGGGAGCCTAACTCGCGAACAGGCGTTCGCGCCGAAGTCCCCGTGAAGCAATTAGATTGAAAAATACCGCGAATCTTCGTCTCGGATTCTCGTAAATAAATCCGCGACCGCAGGTGTCGTATTTTTCCATTCCATTCCGTTCCATAATGTAACGCAACGTAACGTAATGTACCCGCCGAATAACATCGAACTAGGAAAACACGGTAACTCGTCGACGAGAGATTACGATACGCCACGTCGACCAAGCGCCATTAACAATTTTCCAAGACCGAGGCGAACGAAAGTCTTCGGACTTAGTCGAACGAGAGCCTGCGGTTGCCCAACCCGCTTTCGAATGGTTTCAAATCCCCGATAAAATCTGCGCATCGCCGGGCGCATAGTCCAGTCGGACGATAAACACCGTGCAATCAGGGAATTAGCCGAACGACGCACGCCGCGCGCCGTTGCGAAATTGCTCGCGAAATTGTTCGCCGTCACGTTTTTTTTCCGGCTGCATTTTTGCCAGGAGACGATACCTCCGATTGTTTCGCAATTTTCCGACCGAACGCGTTTTGTCGCTTTTGTGTTCGAGTTTCGTCCATAAATTTAGCGCAAAGCTTGCACTTTCAAGCAGCCCTGGATTCCTTAATTTCCATTTCTGGCTTGGGTTCCTGTTGCTTTGCATGGTTTTATAAATCTTCGAGAGCTTTGCACTAGCTCTAGATTTTTCTGCCTAGCTTACCACCTTGTTGCTTCGAGTGTCAACATGTTGTCGACACGCCAACTATTTACCGTAGTGTATTGTCTGAGTGAAATTATAGAGTTTGAAAGTTAATTCCGTAGGGCCGAGTCACGAGAGTGGCAGTGATTGCGGTACAGCCGGAGCATAGATCGCGATTTAGATCATTTCGAGAAACATTGTCGCTAGAAACGGCGACGAACTCGGCAAGGCAGCGATAAATAATCGTGCCCGGCAGCGTGCGCGAGTACTATTGTTGGCTAGTTAGCAGAGCAACGCAACGGTGACTCACGTTTCAGCAATATTTAACATTCCGCATTGATACGAAAGCAGTTACGGCGCACCGGTCACTTCCTACGCGACTCTCCGGCCGTCTAGAGCCGTCGTAATATTAAGTAGCTTCGAAAATGATCGGTCGAGTCCTTCAGGTTCGTGGAAAACCGATTTCAATCCTCCGAAACTCATCGATCGGCGTTGAACTCACTGTTTATTTATTGTCGGGTCACACCGTTCATTGAAAGCACCATAAAATGCGTAATAAATATCGCAAATCTCTCTAAAATTAATACATCCATCCCAAGCAACAAGGTGGTAAGCTAAATAGAAAAATTAAAAATTTAGAGCTAGTGCAAATCTCTCTAAAATTAATACATTCATCCCAAGCAACAAGATGGTGGTCTAGATACAAAAATTAAAACTCTAGAGTTAGTGCAAAGCTCTCAAAAATTTATAAAACCATGCAAAGCAACAGGATCCCAAGCCAGAAATGAAAATTATTTCAAGGTGCCTTTTGCAAAGAGGAAGTTTAATCTTCAAATCTGTGGAATATTCGATCGCGAGAAAAATTTTCCAAAATTTCCAGTGCTCTTTCAATCTGTACCATTTATCGAGGGAAAACCTGCCCTGTATCGTTTCGTTTCATAGTTGTGAAATGCGAGGAAGCATTTATATTTCGTTTGGTAATTACGAACGGCGAGACACGTAATTATGGTGCTATTATACGATGGAAAAAAGTGTGTAAAGAGCAATGGTAATTGCATCGATTGAAAATCACATCGAAAGGAACAGCGACCTGCCATTTATTTTCTCTAAGCTAACAGATGGTAGCTATCGTTGTAGCATTAGGCTCCCGGAATACCTTTATCTCGAAAGAGAGGCATTTGATTATCGCCTGCTTTCTTCTTGCTATCCAGGTTTTACGTAAACCCCTTCTAGGGAAGCGAGAAAAATACACACATACCGATCGATCATTTATATCGGGCAATAGAATGTTTCGAATTTCACTCGCGCACGGCGAGATGTTACGTAAATCGTACGCGTTCCGCGCGAGGACGCTCTGAACTATGAAATTATCCAGGATTATTCTCAAACGAACTATGTAATCGAAGTAGGATTAAACATTTTTTATTGTTCGATATTTAAACGTGTGGATTATTAAAAAATAATTATAGATGGTTCGTTCACACTTTGAGGAAGCCGTGAAATCACCATGAAAAATCTATCACCGTTAGGCCATGTTCGACGGATACATCGGCGACGATAAAAAGAATACCGCCGACGAGGGAATGCGAATTTATCGACTAGAAAATTTACGAGGGGTCCCCGGCACCGTCCGCATCCGCCACGAAATCTCCTTATGCCAACGTCCTTGAGAGTTATGAATAAACATAAGAGGTGCCGTGGGATCGTAACAAAAAAATGGTTGTCTGATCGAGGAGGAGATGGGGACGAAAAGGATGAGTATAGTCGCAGAAGCTGCGGCTCGAGGATGCTAGTCGTCCTTGCGGTAGAAGATCGTGGGAATAGGAAGTAAAGTTGAGCTGATGTTACTCAATTAATCATAATTGCTTCCGGTCCGTAGGCGGATTAAATCGTTCTTAATTGAATCTATTTGTATTACATGATTTGCGTTATTCCCACAAAAAAAAAAGAAAACGTAAAACGTTTAACAAGATTTAATTAACTTACATAAAGTTTGAAATTACATAAAGTATGAAAGTGAAAATGATTTCTCAATTTTCAAAAATTGAAAAGCCATAGCAATTCGTGTGAAATAGTGTCGCACACGCACGAGCAGGCGCGAGTTTCACGGGCGCGTGGTCTTGCCGTATGAATGGCGTGTGGGACAATGCTCACTACCATGACCCACTGACACAAAAATAATGGAGCAACGCGCGATATTCGTGTACTTTCATAGTCCGCGCGGTTTTTCTCGTTTGAGCGAGTCTCGTCGATTGCACAAGTCCACGGTTGCGCTCTTCCATCGAACTCGTTCAAAATAGCGATTCCCATCTGGATCGTTATTTCGCTCGACGGTGTCATTCGATCCCGCGTATACGTCCCTCAATCTCGTTAGCGCTAATGGATATTCGAAATGAGCTGTGAGGAATTCGAGGTATTCGTGTGATAACCCTAAAAGTACCGCTATACTTTCACTAATTTCTGACGAATCTTCTTTCGGTGCCGGAGATTGATAAGCTTCTCACCGAAGAGATTCCGTCATCGATGGGAATGGAGGATTCTTTGGATTACTTTTAACACGTTCTTGGCCCAAGAATACCGTGTTTTGGAATTATTTTGTTTCACTATTCGTGTGGGCTAAATCGTTTTCATATTGTCTATCCCAGCTATGTTATGCTGCGGCGAATACATTAGGGTGAAGCTGAATACACCGGATATCCGATGTTCTCGTGTTTTTCCATCGACGTGACGTTTCAATGTCGGTTCTCTGCGTGCTCGTGTGAACTTCGATCGTTGAAAAAAAAAACTGCCTTAAAAAATGAAACAGGATTTATATAATTTTCTTGCTTCGTACTCCACGCATTGAACACTTTCAAGACGCTCTTTAGAAAGTCATTCTTCGCTTTAACTGCTTCCTTCAACGTAACAAACTTTTACTTATTTTTCAAAAAATCTCTACAGTCTATGAAAACCATCAAGAACTAAAAAAATATATAGAATCGATTTCCAAAAATTTCTCGAGAAATGCTTTTGGGGGTGGAATTGTGGACAATAGGAACAGCTGGGTCCGTCCGCCATCGCGCAAAGTAAAATCGTGCGGGCGAACAATGTAGACACACAGAGACCGCCGATGATACGCAGCTTTTCACTTTGGCCTCGTTTGCAACTACGTTTCGCCGCGCTATCCACGGGCTGCGGGATTTGAATTTAAAGTCATTGTCGCCTCGCGATTGGTATTGACGAAACCTTCGGGTATCGATGACGACCTTCGGGTATCATTTAATTCTAGCCCCGGTGCGGTGGTGACCCGGCGGCGTGTGTTTCGTTTCGACGCGACGCGACGCGATGGTGGCCCGTGTCGTCGGGAGCAGTAAAATTCCGTGAATAGCAAATGAAATCGGACGCAATGCACTTGCAATATTAAAGGAACAGTTACGGTGGGGTCGTGTGTGCGTTTCACAACGAAAAAATATTGCGAATTCAGTGTAGTCGGGGCTCGTAAAATTCGATCTAACCCTGACACACATTCGAGCATCGAACAGTTCCCGAATGTGTCCGACCATAATCCTTATCCTGTGTGACAATCATTAATTCCAGTGAGATAATTACGACCCTTTTTACAGTTGCGTGGGAGGTCACGATCATCCTGTGGTATAGTAGCCACTTTTTGTGAGGGGGTCTTGTTAATTTAGGATTCAAAATCAACTTTGTAATTTTTATACATATTTAATACCACCATGTTGAAATTTTTTGGCTTAAAGTTTCGTGCTTTCGGATGAAATATTTTTTCACAGCTTCGAGTTATTAAGCAGTATTCTTGCAGGAGATTCGATGTGATTGTTTAATATTTTTATTTTTTGTATCTTGTTTTGCAGATGGCGGGGTTCCGTGTACAAGTTGATTTGGCGAGAACTGCTGGCGTACCTGTTCGTCTACTACCTCATCAATTTTACATACCGATATGCGCTGAGCGAGCAGCAGCGGGTGTGAGTACATGAATACGTTCATTTGAATATCTTCCCGCGTAAAGTCAATGTCTTCGGAAGGTCAAAACTTTAATACCACAGCCAAAATGTGGGTTGTCGCCTTGGAATTAAATCGCACACGGAAAGATTTATTTAACAATGCTGTTTTTAACGTTCACGTTCGACTGAAATGAAAAGTCGAAGGAGACTGTACATAATATCGATCTGTTGGCATTATTCGTTGTATGATGGTCTTTTCGAAAAAGTACTGATCACAAAGTTGCAATGAATTTTATCTTGATTGGGAGAGCACTATAATTTGTTCCTGATCGCACGACCACCCGGTACATTCGACGAAGAACACGATCGCTTACGATCCATGTCGATCGATAATAACTTCTGGTTGATACTGACAATGTAACATGCAACTATCCTTTCCCCTCGGCCAGTGTCTTACGGAAAAGCGAGTCGGCCGATGCGTGTGGGTACATGCGAGTTGCCGTAACTGCAGATTTTATGCCAGTTGATAAGCCCACGCGCCGACGACCTTGGCCACGCAACAAACCTCCATATTTCTGATCCCGAGCCCACATTATTAACAAATTTGCAACCACGATTCATTGAAACGCGATGACTGTCTTCGACTTTTAATTAAATAAATTCATTCAACTGTAAGGTGGACAAACGTTAACAATGAGAAACGTTCGCAAAGCCATCTCGAACGAGAATAAAAGTCGATCCAAGTAATTACGATTCTGCGGGTCGATTAATTTACCGAGAAATTCCGCGAGGCAGCACTCACCGGCCGCGGCCGTGGCAATTGTGAAACGGCAATGGCCGAGAGCAGTAAAGAAGCCCGGGAATATTTTACTGACGGATTTGTACGAGGTAAAATCGCGGATACCGTAAATAAAATTGGGCCCGTCGCGCACAATACGGGGCCCCGGGACGCGGGCCCGACGTTACAAAACCCATAAAAACGTAACCTGTTATTTATGCCGGGATAAAAAAGATGGATAAAGACTCGCGAGGGCAGGCACGCCGCAAAAAGGAGCAAAATACTCCCTCTCGTTTGAGCCGCCTCGATATTCGGGCCCGTTCTAAATTTAGAACAGACGAAGGGCCGGCCGGTTTCGGGACGGGACTTAGGGCCCAACGAGATATGACCGAGGATGAGCGATTCGCCAAACGAGATGCGAGCGCGATGTAAAACCTCTCTCGATCGTATATTCGCCAGGTTTTCGAACGATAAATTCCGGGCCCTCGAGTTAATAGGATTTTTGCCGGGCACTCGCTTTCGCGGAAACGTCGCTCTTCTTCCGCGAATCCCGGCTGCTAAACAGTAGTGTCCGTGAAATATTTTTTCTGATATGGTGAATTGTTTTTCTATTGTTATCGTTTTGTTTCTTGACTTCGATCTTGATGGCCACGGTGGTTTCAGTTACGGGACAAACTTTTCCAATGGTTTTATTGACGATTAATGGATTAGTTTTCACCGAGAAGTGGTGCGCAGAACGGATTTTCACGAGCAGCTGCGAAATCTTAGTGGAAACTCCCATTTGCTAATAATCACCGGTATGTAAGACCGGTAGTGGTCACGTTGGGTGACGGTATCACCTCAACCTTGCTCCACTTGTAGGCGAGCCGGTGCAAGAACTTTACACCACACACGACATACTGCCAGCTAAACAAATATTTAACTGCACGCAATTCGAGCAATCCTCCGATAACGTCACAATATTCTCCTTCCTCTGATAAACGTATGCTTCATTTTTATACGTTACACAATCTTCGAGAAAGACAATTCGGAAAATTGTCAAATGTAGTTTTCACAATTCCCACGGAGCCTTGGAGTCACTTCAACCTTCGATGATCTTCCTAGAGTAAAAAGATCAAGGAACAATGAGTCGAAACGTCAAGAATGATCAAGGTTCACAAAGAAGGCGTCTTGATGGGAGCAAGAAAAAGGAGGTTGAGAATGTCTGTAGTCAGCCAACAGTGCTGAATTTGCAAATAGCGTTCGCTAGATTTGAATTTTTTAAATATTTTTGAGAATACAATTTCTTTGGAAACTTTCAATGAAAGGTGCTCTGTCAATTTTGAAAAACCGAATAATTAACAATAGCCAACGCAACTAAAAACTGTAAGAAAAATCGACAAATGGCTCGACGCAGCAGCTAGCTAGAGCTGCCGAAGGAGATTAAGAACGCCTGTAGCCAGACGCGGAGTCTGTTAATAGCGTTTGCCGACCGTGCGATTCAAGGAGAATGATAGCTTCAGGGTTCCGAGGTACAAAGCATACTTTTCCACGCGGATAATTCGAAATTATGTAAATGATAATCTTCTCCGGTTTAAAGTAGTGCTTTTTGATCAGACTTACCAAAAAAAGACCAACAAACACTTGTCTTTTAAATTTTTTTGAAGGAATGCGTTTTGGCAAATGATGTGAACGTGAAAGTGTCTGTTTCAGGATCTTCGAAAAGATCAGATACTACTTCGGGAACTCGAGCGAGTCGATACCGATGTCGTTCGTCCTAGGATTTTATGTGAGCCTGGTCGTGAAACGATGGTGGGAGCAATACAAACTGTTGCCCTGGCCGGACAACTTAGCTTTGTTTATCAGCGCTGCAATTCCTGGAAATGTGAGTATGAACGATAAAGATTAGACTCTCGCAGCGACTTCCTACGTGAACGTTGCCTGAGAATTTTAGGGACACCATAAAATCATATAACTTACCATACGTTGTAATGCAAGTACTGGGTTCACCAAACAGTCTTATCCGTGCTCCAAGATATACAAAAAAGGAAATTTACCTTTGCTAAGTCCACTTTTATCAGGAAAACTAGTAGGCCAAATTAAAAAGTCGAATTTAAGGTCACTGTTATACTGTTATACTGTTTATTTTCCATAAAGATCCGCCAGTGTTGTTGTTCAATATTAGTGATACCTCTTCATACATTGAATATAAAAAATTAAAAAATCTTCTTTGGCCGTGACCCAAAATTCTCTTTTTCCTGATACCGATCGCTCGAATACCGTATTTTCCCAGAAGTTTGGGCAGTCTTCAGCGTCCGTCTTCGAATGAGAAATTAACGAATTATACAGGTACAAGGAAGGAGGAACAAGATCAGTCTAGCGTGACCCAAAATTCTCGTTTCCTTGAAAGATACTAATCGCTCGAATACAACGTTCCGCCGGGGTGTTGCCTAGCACAATCTTCAGCGTTCGTTTCGAACGAAAATTCCCCGTAGTACGGACACAGCCTTGCCGTGTCGCGTCGCGTCGCGTCGCGGTGTTGGTCGTAGCGTCGAGCTCGTCTCATTACGCTAATGAATTGCCGTGACACGTTTCGGTGTCGTTAACCTAAGTAGGTGCCAGCTCGGAGTCACGCCACGCCCAGAAGCGGCAAAAAAGAAAAAAGAAAAATAGAAGTGGCGGCGCGCGGAACGATCATCCCATAATTGGCAAGCGAGCGAATCTCGTCGGGCTAACGGACACGCCATGGGACACCATGGGACATCGGGGGACGGAATGGAACACCGTCGGATCATCGAACGGGGCACCGCGATTTAAACTGCCCGCGCACGTGTCCGACACGGTGTGCACGCCGGCCGAGAAATTGCCGTCCATTATCGTTACTTTCTCTGATCGCGTCGAACGGACCGATAACGAAAGTTCACCGCGAGTATGCTAGCTCGCCGGCGCGCACCGTCGTTTCATAGTAATTCGCGCTAACTTAGGCGAGAAACCGGTGGTAGAGGTCTTCTAGAGCACTTGGTCCGTTATATTTCTTATAAATATATTGGAGAATTTTTTATGAGATACGTTTATAATCGTATAGTACAGCGAAGCAGCCTGAATGTTTAATTAAAAAAAAATTAATATTTATACAAATATTGATATTTTTCTTATAAGATGTGTGCTATGAAGTCATTGTAAAGGCATCTCACAAAAAGTTCAATGACATCTAAAGAAATACCTTAGGAAAGAGGATGATCTTTTCTATCTATCATTCCGGCTTTCCCCGTAAGCTCTGGGATTAATTAACCGGCTCGGCAAGGACCTGTGAACCTTGGGGGAATATGTTAGCGTCTGTTAACCGCCGATCAATTTCACTTTCGTAGCAGCGATCGACCGATCGAAAGCCTGATCGTGATATTTGCATTTAATTCGAGTCGATTGAAACGTCTGTCTATCGTTAATTAGGGGGCTCTCGCGGAACAGATACAAAAAGGCGATTTTTCAATATTGGACAAACGCACGAAGCGAAAGGACGCGGAATTAATTATGTTATTAATTAAATTAATTATTAATTAATAAAAACTGTAAATTTCCGTGGCATGGAAATGGTTCACGAAAGAGGAATAGTGTGGCCCCGGTCGGGAAATCATTAAATTTCGAAACACAGGCTTTGCATAGAATCTCTCTGGCTCTCTACGCTTTCGAAAATGTGGCTCCACGAAATTTCCGAATAATAAATCCCCGGCTGTCATCGCGCTGATTCTCTTCGAAGAAGGAATCCCACCGTTCGCGCTGTCGTTCGACGATAAATCATCGAACCTCTTCATTCTCGAATTACGTGGTCCCTCGAACGGTTCAAACTGTATCTGCGAGCTCGGCTGACTGAAACTATTTTCACGTGCTCGTCGGACTCCGGTTCCGGCTCGAACTTCGGCGGCCGTCGAGGAACGATCTTCCAGCCGTGTGGTCAATGACACAATGTAGAAGTGAAAGTGCAACGTGTATCGTCGCGAGAAAGAAGGACGAACCTACGCGTCGCTCGCGAGGAGCTGCCCGAAAGTCTGATCCTGTGAGTTTGTCCGATCGTCGAATACTTTGAGAAATTGTGTTCAAGAATTTTTTAGGAACGCACCGATCGGTTTATTTCCATGGGCCTTTGCACACTTTTTCGTTAATATTTAAGGCACACTCGTGAATTTTTATGCGTTGCTGTCGCCAATATCGCATTTGTTATTCAATTTTTCGTCGCCGTTGAACGTTTACTTGCGAGGGTGCACTTCGAGAAGTTTTCCGGGGTAAAGTGAACAGCAGAATTTTACGAAACTCTGCAGACTTGTTTGTGAATATTCTGGCTACATTCGTGAATTCTTATGCATCGCTGTTATCAACAGTTCGATAATTATTCACCAAGGAGTCCGGGTAAATTGTTCAAGCGTGTCCCACTATGGCAGTTCATGTTCTTCATTCTTCGTGGAAGCTCCATACAAGATTTACCAGCCGGTTCACACCTGGAGAATCAACATACCATTTTCAGAAAAAATAGGATACTTCCGCAGAAACTTGGCCTTCCGGAAGGTCCGACTACCCGTATCGCCTCTTTCGTTGCTGAAGTCGATTGTAGTCATACTAGTTTGCAGGGGGGGGGGGGGGAATGTTTCTGAAAGAAGTTAGCTACAGAAACTCATTAGGTACTTGATTTCACAAAAATGACTCTTGGTAATTAGTCGAAGTAAATTGAGCAAATTTCACCTGCGTCCAATTAACGTTTCGTTGTACCTTACTATGTAGAAGGAAATCTGCTCGCGAACAGTGTCTCGGATCTTCGAGGTATTGGGCGAAAAGTCACCAAAAAAATTAATAAAAAAAAAGGTTGACCGGAGAACCGAATGTCCCGAAATCGGAATTTTCGCTGTCCGCAAGAAATCCTACGGGCAGGATTTTGCCGGTATCGTCTCGGAATGCCGCGACTCATCGCGGCGCGTGCAAAAATGCGCTGCTCTTGGCAGCACGAAAACTATCCTGCGCCCACGGTTTCGAGATGGTGGGAGAGCACCGAGCGAGCCATCCTTCTCGCCTCGGGGCTTGAATTCCAATTAGATTTCAATGAAAGGCAGAGCCCAGAAGCTCGTGCTGCCCACTCGGCCGCTGCTCATTCACAAATCCGATACTTGCGCGCCGCTGTTACGTGACTACACCCGGCTAAGTATACACGCTCCTAGGAAACTTACGGTCCCGTTCCGTCGTTCTGGCGAGGACCTTGCCCGTTGGCTTGGCCGCGTGCAAGACATTCCGTTGCAGACGCGGACGCTATTTAACGACCATTGTTCTGTCCTGCGAGGAGGCTCCTCGACTTTCTCGGCTTGTCGCGCAAGAATCGGAAGCCTCGAATGCAAGTTACGTCGCGACGGGTTCACACCGTGCAATTATTCCAGCGAACGAGCTACAAGTACTCGCGCGGGGTACCTAACTAGCTGATCAAGAGGGAAAATGGAGAACGGCCAGGGAATCAGGAGCTCGGCTTATTCTGATTACTATGGGGACCCGCGGAGGTCGATTTTTCTCCAGCAAGATTTCGCGATGGATAGCTCTAGATTACATCATTTGTATCTCTCTGTTGTCCAAATACATTGTTACCGGACTGCCGAGATCATTCTGGCTACTGTGGGGAGTTGGGAAGATTGAATTTGGGTGTGGGAATGCCTCCGATTGGCTCAGGATTGCTCCATTGATTTTTGGAGATGACGGTTAGGAGAAAATGGAGAATACCTAGGGAATGTGTTGCCGAGTTCATTCTGGCTACTGTGGGGAGTCGGGAAGATTGGATTTGGGTGGGGGAATACTTCCGATTGGCAGAAACACTGTGATAATGTTCGTAAAAATTTCCTAGCGCAACATATTTTTCCATCACCGCCCGAGGATCACTGTGTTTATGTTACCACGCTGCTAGAAATTAATAGGAGATCTCGTCACTCGCAGAAACGCGAGGAATCTGCTGGAAGGTGAAACGAATTGCCTCCTAATTGCTTGATATTAAGGAAAAAGCGAGCCCGCCGCTAGCGTAACCTGATTCTTTCGCATTCCTGAATAAACAAAGCGCGTCGACCAAGAGGAGATAGCTACCGCAGGTGTATATATATGTATACACGAACTTGCTAATTACAAAGTAGCAGCTAATCGGCGCGGCGATTATGGCAGCAGCAGCAGCGTTTCGCAATACGCGATGGTTCTACTGAAAAGATCGAGTAATCGTTCGTTCGCGCCACTCAATTACTTCTGCGCCGGGGAAAATGTATGTACAAAGCGGGGTGCACGCTCGCAATATTAATCATCTGATAATTACGGCGTCGAGCATCATCGTTCCCGATGATATCACAGCTCGATGACGGTTTGCGCCACTGAACAGAGTCGCTTGTCGGAGAACTTTCTTTGAGATCAACGGCACGGGAACCGCGGCGGCACGTGGCTGATCGTGGGGCCACGTGTTATTAGCCGCTCCGAAAATTTTAGTTTCGAACGAACTTTCTTCGAACTGTTGCATGCATTACCGAGGACGACGTGCCTCGATCCACAAAATACTTCATCTAAATCACAACCCGTGAGTCACATACCCAACGAACCACCTTGAAACCGGCCTCTGCAATTAGACTACCAATCATCGATTCGGCGAATCACGATTTTTGTCCTCGTTGGTCATTCCGATGCGAGCACCGAATCAATTCCGTTTGATTGATCGACGATTCGACGACAATCGTCTCGGTGATTACTGTTTTTACTGGTTTTATAGTCGTTGATTGCAGTTGAGTGTGATTTTTACTATTTTTAGAAACCTTGATGCAAATGTCTTTTTATTCGCCGTTCATTGGGTTTTTATGAAGTCCACTGTTAAAGTGGAAATTTCATTCCAGATATAATAATTAAATTCTCTATGGTTAGGCGAAGTTCAGTGAAAAATTTGCTATCGATGGAAAGGACAAGGAGGCTCCGCATGGAAATTTTCGAACCAGGAATTGAACGTCGCCGATTTCCGATCGAATTGTCATTCGAATGAGCATGTCAGCGATCGTTCACCGGCGGCGCGGCGCAGGCGGCCGGTGATTACAAAACGGTCGGATCGGTTACAAAATGCCCGTGCCGATCGCCAGAAACGAAAGGAAAAATGGCGGGCAGGCGCCACCGCGGGTTTTTCTCCGATTAATACTGGAGCGAGACGAAACCGCGCGGCGACGATTCGCGTCCACGCCACGGGCCAAAAGAACAAGGGGAAAGTGTCCACAAGACGTGCGGGAAACGTGTTCGGCATTCGTCGCCGCCCAGGAAACGAATTATACAATTTTTTTTTTCTCCGCCGGACCCATCGATACTCTGCACGAAAAATCAATTCCCCATTTATTCGTCTAATCGTTGCATGAATTTGCTTGAGGTCACGGTCAAGGTCAAAGGACAATAACAGTGCTCGTAACGCGATTCATTTAGGTACAGAGAAATTAAAAGAATTCTTCATTTCGGAAAAGTTTTTTCTATAATTCCAAAATTTAAAATTTGAGAGGCAGCGTTCTAATTTTCGGAAATTGAAGGGCAGTGTACCTGGACAGAAAAATCTTTGCGAGAACGTTGCGAAATCGATCTCGAGACAGTCGATTAATAAAAAGTGACGAAACGATCCTTTCTCTATTGTAAACACGGCCCGTTAATCGCTCGGAGGTGGCAAGGCAATCGTATCACAGTGGTCGTCCATCGAGAGCCATTAGTATGATTTATGGAATCGCCTAGGCGAATGATCTCCGGTGACCATTAACCGGGAAAACTGCATCGACACGGTCCCTGAACGTGTATAGTTAATAGCGCGCGATTGTTCGAGCCGAACAGTTGATTCTCGAGCGTGTCGGGATTGGAGACAGCGTGTGTGCGTGCAGTTTTGCAGCCGTTGATTGTTCCGCCGATAATTTTGTAACGTTTTCACATTGCAGGACGAGAGGGGGAGGCTGATGAGGAGAAACATCGTGAGGTACGCGGTGCTGGCGTACGTCATCACGTTGCAGAGGATTTCGTTGCGCGTTAAGAGACGATTTCCGACGCTTCAGCACATCGTAGACGTTGGTCAGTGAGTTACCATTCACTTTATTACGTTCTCTGCCGCTTCTCGCAGATCGCGTGAAAAAACTGCTGAGACGTTTCAGGCACACTCTCGCCTGAATCGAGCGATTTTAATCATGCACGGACGTGGCCAACGATGCGGCGAAACGTTGCACAAATATGAAACTTGATGGCTGATTTTATAGTATTCTCTCTATTTTTTGCGCGCTACGAAATAGTCAATGAGACTGGTTTCTTTCGTTAACTCTTTAGCTGCTGGTATATATCCACAAATGTGTCTGTCTAACCGCAAAGCAAAAAAAAATAGAAGTTGTACAAATGCTGACACATTCATTTCTTATCTAAGTATATGCGCATAAGAATACGAATCATAAACACTCTATGCACTTGTTTCATTGACGCAATCTCGATAAAATAAATAAAAGCGACAAATCAATAAGCAACTCCTGTTCCCGGCATAAGTCATTAAATCGCTTATTTGGCCGTATCTCGCGAAAGTTTCGTACTGTCGTCTATTGACGACAGTCGTAGTTAAAGGGTTAATGATTGTAGAGAGTCTCTTTACCAATTTTCGGGGATCAACTAGACGAGACATTTTTTTGAAACTTTACAGGCTTGTTTACGAACAATCAAAATACATTCCTGAATTTTTATGCATTGCTGTTATTAATATTCTATTTGTTATTCACATTTCGGTTATCATTGAATAATCGAGAGGCTACACTTTGATAATTCCTTGCAAGAATAAGTCTCGCACCGTTCGTCGCATTTCTCCGCCGATTAATGCCGAAGTCAAGGCTGTGTAACTAATTAACGCACACACCGATCTGGCTCAATTAACCACCATTTTCGGCGACAAGGACGGTTTAACGATAGATGCGCACGGATTCGTTCCAAAACGATCTGTACGCCAAGATTTTTGGTACTACCGGTAGAATGACAATTGCCACTCAATAAACGATTCGTATGTGTCCATTGTATGATAAACAGAACGATGGAACCGTTATTCAATCGGCATTGGAACATGTAGCAAACGTAGCCTTCAAACGCTTCTAACAACGCTGATGCTGACAGAATCAAGCAAAATAATCGCTGAATCTTTAAATCTACCTGTTATTTATCAGTCCATGGATCTTGCAAAAATTTTGTGAAACCGTGACATTCTTTGGTTTTCGTCATCCGGATTCTATAAAGGTTTTTGGACGTCTGAAATTAACTTATATTTCTGGATTTTTAACTACGCGTGTCCGGGATTGAAAAAACTCCTGAATGTTTAATGACTGGTTCCGAAAGTTGAGATAGTATAAATTAAGAATTTGTAGAAGCAGATACAAAAAAATACGCAAAACTTTAGTAAAAAACAAAACGATCAATTTTACTGTCTGGGTATTTCTGGGTAAAATGTAAAATAAAAACTCCATTTCTAAATTAACAAAAAGCGTGGTCGGATTTTATAAGATATAAATATGAAATTTTCTCTGCGTTCGCCATTTTTACGGAACACGACGCTAGTTAACATTAGTTAACACGCAACGCAAAGTTCAATCACACTGCAAACACGACTCGGAGACACGCTGTAAGATAACGTCTGAACGATTACGATATTGTCACAGTCTCGCGAGGTACAACGGCGATATTATTAATAAACATAAGCAGACACTGGTAAAAGAAAGATATTTCTAAAAAATCCCAGCGCAATTTGTCCGACCTCTTTGAAAACCGCCCATAGAATTCTTACGGTATCCAGAATCAAGTAGAAGAAGCGGTTTCCCGTGGACAAGGCACGAAAGACGAGTATCTTTTTCTCCACTCGACGGTGGTCGGCGTCGAGGATGCGGCGGCTGTCGACTAGAAATAGCACGCATTTTTCCAGCCCGGGTTCCGCGAATCTTCCATGAACATGAGTCCTGGAGCCTGGTCGTTCGGTAAGTACGGGAAATAAGTGGCGGGGGCCGGCATAAGAAAACGATCCGTCCGTGGAATTATCGACGCGAACACGGCGCTTGAAAGAAGCGAAACGTGCTCGTCCGAAGAAACCCTCGCAGACGATCCAAATCCGTTTGCCGGCTTCGATAAATCTCCATCAATAATTCATGCAGCGAGAACCGAGCGGCACGAAGGGGCAAACAAGAGGAGAAGAGAGACAGTTTTTCCGATGACGCAGGAAGCTGCGCGCTTGACGATTCGATGACCGCTAACAGCGACATACGATTACTCGCGCGATCTTACGTGTCCTTCGAGGGTTACGTCGAGTTTATCGCTGGCAAGGGAAAATAGATGGCGCCGCCCACCAGCTCGGTATAGGGAAGCAGGAAGCTCGGAGATTTACGACGACTCTGAGCCTTCTTTTCGTAGGGGAATCGATGTCAATTGATTTTATTAGCGGTTTATGGTGTGGGGCGATCGTGGCAATTTTGCTTGAACAATGTAAATTGTTTATTTACGAGAATGTACAAACAATTTCTAGCTATTAATTCGTTGAAAAGTTATCTCACTTCGGATGGCATAATAATTACAAAATAATTTAAAACATAGATTCAGGGATGACGCGTTCGAGAAATATTCATACTAAAATCACCTGGATTTATCGCTCAGTCATCCTATTTCTGGTCCTGACACTATGCTAATCTCGTCCTGACGTCAATCTTGTTATTATTCCTTCCGCTGGGACGTCTTGGAAAATTTCGCGATTCTCGGATTCGGTGCTCGATTTGGGACACATTTTGTTGCAAAAACCGCGAAACAACGAATCTGGGTTGCTATTAGGTTTCACGACAATGTGTTATATGTAAAGCTTACGGGCATTCTATTTATAGTGTTCTCGTAGATGTTTGCCTAAGAGTTTCGTGGCGAACTTGACCACGTTCGATCGCGCAGCTGCTGTGTATGGCACGCGATAAGTATTCCGCGCGTAATAGAGCCGACGAAAGCCCGTACCAGGCAGATTTTCGAGCGCTTAAGTTGCAAACGATTCTATTTACGTTGCATCGCGATGTACAATACAACCGTTATATGGTCGTTGGCTTTCGCGGATGCAAATTGCGGAATTCGGCCTCTCGCACGGATGCGAAAAATATTTTCCTATTACACGAAACGTGTTCGAAACGGGTTGCGTGTTGACGAAAACCGGAATTGAGAAAATTACCCGCACAATTTTAGAACGTTACATTGTTGTTATTGTTGTTGTTGTTGTTGTCGAGGATGAAACCGTGTACCATGCCGCGAGCTTTGAGATTGGAATTCATTGAAATCGATTAGGCACGATTCCACGAATGTTATACTCGGAGAAGCTGTTATCGCGGGTTTGATTTATTCTATGTGGGGGGGGGGGGGGGGGGGCTTACACGGGGGGTTTTTTTTTTTTTTTCTGTAGCGCGCAA
>CM052221.1:19324960-19371571 GCA_028454225.1 Lasioglossum leucozonium | reverse complement strand
GGGGGGGGCACAAGTCCGATGGATTTTGTCATATTCTAAGATCGCTAAGTGACGTCGATGCTCGATTAGTCATACGACGAAGTCGTAATTTTAGTCGCAGACCGCGGATTTTATTACTCAAATGGACTTAATGTCATTCTCGACTTGTTAAAATTATTACCATTGACTTGGACAATTGTTATTTTGTAATTAGTTAATTCTAGGGGGCGGAGAATTTGATTTTTTGATAAAATCGTTCTCTACGGGTCTCTTGGAAAAGTTGTGATCCGACTAAGTGATTTAGTTGGTTTTATATCGTAGATGATATCACTTCTTGGGGTTGTAGGAATTTAATTGTTTAAAATACGTTCGTCTAACGTTTCTACGCTGGCGAATTAGATATTAGAGACTGTACAGAGGATCGAAGGGATACCTTTCTAGTAGGAGGATCGAAAGAAATTGGCGTGTGCGGCCTTAATCGTGATCGTCGGAACGTTCTCGAACGGGGAATGTTCTCGTTCTGGACTGTGTTCCGGCGAGCGTGGCAGACGAAGAAGAAACCGGTGGCGCCGTGCTAACGGTTTAAATCAATGGCAGCGATGAGAGATCGCGATGAACATCGAATGAAATCGGCGGGGTCCAGATAGGATGCCGAGGACACTCGGTGATTATCTTATCAAATGGCACGGTATCGCTACCGCCGACTCACTATAATTACCGCCGGTTATTTCTATACAAGCCCGAGCCAAAAGACGGGAGAGCAACGGAAAAGGACAGAGAGAGAGGGAGAGAGAGAGAGAGAGAGATGCCGACACGTGTGAAAAGGATAGAAAAAGACATATCCGCTCGGTGGAAAAGAGAGGAAGAGACAGGGGAGATCGGAGGAAAAGAGAGGACGCGAACACGACGAACAGGTAGTCAGAAGAAGCTCGTTGGTACCGGCTCCGGGAATAGATGGTAAACTGCATGCCACGGCGAGCACGGTCGAGCAAAACGAGCGGAACGAAAAGGAAAAGGATGAGGAACTGGCGCCGGCGCTCCGCGTTTTCTAAGCGGCCTTTCGGCGAGCCGCTCTTACGAGGAAATTACCTGGACGCACGTGAAAATTGCCTGGCGGCGCGAGTACGACCGGTCGATTTGCAACAGTCACCCAGCTCTCGGGAATTATCCGCGGTTTCCAGGTCCCCGTAGAGGAATTGGTACGCCTCGCGGAACTAAGTGCTCCCGTTCCAGCGTCAGTCGTTCCAAAGTCGATTCCTTTCGCGACCCTACTGCGTGGGACAACTACGAGGTGTCCGACAACCCTGCAGAGAAAAACCTGTTTCCCCACGATACTCTAAATTTGGTAAAAGCTACGAAAAATCCGAAGTTGTCGTCCCTAATTAGGACAATCTTCGCCTATGAACCCTATGAAGATCCTCCGCATAGTAATTCCCTACTTTCCAACTTTTTGAATGTCATCGGCGACATGACGCGCAATTAGGCGAAAGCATCCGTTGACCTAGCTGGCTCTAATGAAAACCGTCGCTCTCGAAACGGTGACGCGTTCCCGCGTCGGATCGAGAGGATCGAAAAGGAGGAAAAGGATCGGCGGCCTTTCAGGCCGAGATCTACATACAGCCGATGACTGGTGGCCGGTTGTATAGGCCACGAATACACGGGTCTGCGTTTAAATATAGCCAGACGTAATGGGAGCCATAATCTATCTCTGGCTGCAGGTGGTAATTGGCTAGACTAGCGGGTATCGGGTCGTGCGATAGATGCGAGAGGGGCCGAGAGAGCGGGTAAGCGAGCCATCATCATCATTATCCTCAAGATCGTCGTCGTCATCGTCGTCGTCGTCGTCGTCGTCTTTCCCGTCCTCGTCGAGACGCGGGACCAGAGCAAGAAACTCGAAAACCCGTTTCCTCTTCTTAAACATTCTTCTTCTTCTTCTACTTCTTCGTCGATCAGCTTCTATGTCTCTTAGAGGGTCGTCTCCATGTGTCGGTGTCGAGTTATGCGAACGTTCTACACGCTCGTCTGTCTTCGTTCGACCGTAATACAACGACGTGCACGCTCGCGCACGCGCTACCTATATTTAGCGCGAATTATTGTCCCGACCGCGGAGAGGTTTCTCCGCTATTATGTCGAACGATCCGACCACGATCCGCAAGAAAATAATTACACGCGGACACGCTCGTCCTGGCGCTGTGTGCCGTACAACGCGCGATGCAGCATCCGAGGATCCAGGGATCCATGGAATTTCGAGGGGCGCCGACGCGCGTGGAGAATCGAAGATCGCGGCGCGGCGGCGTGGGGCCGGAAGTACGCGGATTTCTTGCGAACGGGGAATCAGAAAATAGTGATATTTTCAGCGGGTATACGAGAACAGGTGTCCGACATAATCACATTTTCTGGTCCTGTTCTGAAGGGTGATGGAAAAATGTTGTTTTCGTGTCTAATCAGTTGCGATCCAGAATGGGAATAGAACGATCGAGAGCATTCGCCCACGAAGCCGGCCAGCAATAAATTGCTCGGCGTTCGAACGTGAAAAATAATGTTGTCCGCAATCTCGTTCCCGCACGACGCAAGCGACGCGACGCGACGCAACGCGATGATTCGGCGAGAGAATAACAAATGGGGGACACGGGAATTCAGTTAAGTGAAATAGCCGATAGACCAACGCGACTCGACGAATAAATGGACAGCGTATCGAAACCAGTATTCCACGATTTATTACAGCGTCTAGATAATATTTCCATGCAGGTCCCCGTTCCGCGTATGCATCGTTCCGACCGACAAGCAATTCTTACGTGCGTGGCCAGCCGTTTATTTATCATTTTTTCTCTCGTTTCGGTTCCCTCATTTCCTTGGTGCGTACAGACAAGGTCCGACCTTCCTCAAGGCCGACCTCGATGGAGGACACGCTGCGCCAGACGTGTTTTCCAGCGTTTGAGGAACACACCGTGTGTCTGCTGTGTACAGGAGCGCGGTCTCGCTTGTATTATAACTGTTCCCGCGTAGAGGTCAAGGAAGACAGAAGCGACGGGGCCCTAGGGTGTTCCGTTAATTTTAGAGGATCGAGCCGATAGTTTCGCGGTCGGCTTTGCCACTTTTTCCGGGATTCCCAGACGGAGGAGGACGAAGACAGTGACCTCGGACGGTTACGTTCACCCGGTAAAAATGTTAGGTAAGAACCCGGCTCGTTTCACGAAAGCTGCCATTTTTTATCCATTCCAGGATGCTGTTTACCATTTTTTTCGTACGATTTCGGAGATACTGAACCTGCTTACTGGCACAGAACGTATGCACGACAAACTTGTACTTTTGGTCCGGAACGCCCTATCTGGGCGTGGCTCCCTTGCTCTTTATCTAGGTCGAGTTAGGGCTGTGTCTCGCAGGGCAATATCCCTGCACGCTTGGTCTAGAGTGATTCAAGCCAAATCTCGTCACATTCTATCAAAGCTCTGATTAAAGTAATGGGCGTAGCTTCGTTGCCCTCCGTTCGGACTATGTCAGAACAACAGTGCTTCACGATATAATGTGTAGTTAATAGCTGGCGTTTTCGATCGATAGTGAAATCGTGAAGCACTATCGTCGCTATGATCGCTACACGTGCGCGCAGGTCGTCGTCCATGCGCGGGCGTGGACGTCGTCGATTTTCTCCTCTGGCAGCCGGTCGATTGACACTCAGGGCGCATCCACGGCGCGGCGCGGCGTCGCGTGTGCTCGCCATCGCTTCAACTCGCCCCGTCTAATTACGCGGGAGCATTTCCTAATCAGTACAGTTTCACCGGCGCCAGGCGTCCCGGCCGAGCGACAGCTTGGCTGCGTGTCCGTAGGCTCGCGCCAAAATCGCGATTTCCCGAAGATCGAGCCGATCGGGCCGCGCGCGCGGTCAATCGCGTTTGCCAATCGGTCGGATCAACGTCCAGGAAAAACCTTCGCCGGGAAACACAGAAAAGAAAATATTTGCGCGACGTGATCCGCTTGCCGATTCGACCGATCGCTATCGCCGAGCTGCGGACGAAAACTGGCCTCCGGCGAGTTTTATAAACTTTTCTCTGGACAACTGTTTACACCAGAGTCAAAGTTGGAACGCGGGCATCCTTAAAGTATTGCGATAACATTTTTTTTCAGTTAGCTCGAATTCAACGGGGTTCGAAATGGTGCCCGAGAGTGCAGCGTGGAACGATTTTTTGGTGCCGGAAAAAGGCGACTCCTCCCGCAAGGCCAGCGTTAGGCCAGCAAGTTAGGGGGGTCTGCGGACTGGTTCTCCGCGAAGGATGCTCTTCAGCGTCGTCGGCCGGCTCTCTCGCAAGGATGAGAGAGGGGAAAGGAGTGCGAGAGAGCGAGAGAGAGAGAGAGAGAGAGAGAGAGAGAGAGAGAGAGAGAGAGAGACGAAGAGACACGGCTGATTTTTTACCTTGGCGACGACCTTGCCAGCCGAGCAAGGATCCCCGCGTTTATTGACCCCGGCCAAGCATTCCCGGCTTTGAGCCTGTTGTGCATCCCGAGCGGGCGCTGTCTCCGCCATCCTTCTCTGGTGTTATCTGTGCGTTCAGCTGACGCTATTGAGGAGAGGTAAACATCCTCTCCAGGAACGAGCACGCCTCCCTTTCGATTCATCGAACCCGATCGTCCGAGCGATCTCTCTTGGATCGATCCTTTGTGCTTTGCATGTGATTTCTGCAATTCGAACTGTTTGTTTTTTTTTTTTTAAATATACATTTTAAAATCTTACGAATTTCTCGACTCATCGTTGGCATAAATGCATAAAATCTGAGCGCGAATTTCAGAAAAATTAATTAACGAGTCGACTAATCATCCAATGCTCCCGTGGTTCGTTTGTTCCGATGCTTTGTCGGTTTTGTTGTATGTGGATGTGTCGTTAACATCGACCTCGCGTAATAATTTACGCTAGCGCGATTGCAACGAGAGTGCAAATCGCCGCGCGCCGCGCAGCACCACCGAACGGTGCGCGTTACTGACTTACATACCCGAGGTGCAAATGACTCGCGTCAAAGACCCTGGGCTCCTCGGCCGCGTGCTTTCGTAATTAACGCCGATTCGGATTCGTTAGCGGTCATTAACGACGTTGGGTAACCGATACCTCTCTCGACACCGTGTCGATGACACTGTACACACCACCGCTGAATCCCTCGGTGCTAATTAGCATACATTAACTATTAACGACGAGCACTGGGTCCGTTTTGACCAAGCGTTTAAAAAATAACATTTTTCATTAAAGATATATTAATTCGGTCCAGTGAAAAGGTCGATACAAGTAGACGAAGTACTACAAAAAAAATTTATAAATTGCTTGAAGTGACTTTGAATTGAAGCTAGAAAGGTGAACAATTTTTTCTTTAGTTTAAGTTCTATGTAGCAACTCGTGATAATGGAAAATAGCAAGTAATGATAGTAATAATAATACGTTATTCTCTAAACAGTTTTTGTCTAGTGTAATAATAAAGATCGAAGTGAAACAAAGTGGAATGCTTCGATTGACCGTGATCAATAAAACCTCGTGTCCTCTATATGGCTCATCGAACTGTGAATATGTTAGTATACAAGCGCGATTGTTGCAAGACAAAGGAGAATTTACCTGCAGCGCACGCATTCGAGCTTACTGTAAGTGGAAACGGTTTGCAATGAACATACGCGTCGGCCGTGTATTATTCTAGCAGAACGAGTGCCTCCTAGAGGTACTAATAGTAAGAGGTACTAGAGTAACTCACTAAGTTTGCAATTACTGCTACGTGTACTGCTCGATTTCGCAAAAATTTCATTACATTTTTTTGTTTTCCAACCTTCGCGCGGATATCGCGCAGCGCGTTCGACGCAATTCTTTCACGGATGAATCGAGCACAGTTACGATTCGATTCGATTCGTTCGACCGCAGACGTCAGAGTGTTGTTGTACGTCAACGATGTTGCCGATCGGCTCGATCGCCTCTGTATATACTCGGTGCGTGCGACCTTGATGCAATCCTACGGTCGCATGGCTTCTGCAACAAGAGTCTGCGCGAGAGTCCGCGAATTCGTAACCGGGAGTCACGAACAATAATTCATCGGGTGACTCACGCGAAAGCATAATAAACGAGCGACGTCCTCTTCGAAATGGCGATCGCGTCGAAATCGACGATCGCAGCGGTGGAAATCGTTAATCAATCGGTGCAATAAGGCGCACGAGAATTAGTCGTCGAATCGAGTTGTTCGATTCGATAAGAATTTTAAAGCTGCACTATAATATTATGGTTTCACGCAGACCGGCTGAATCGATAGCGGATGGAATAGGTTGCCGCGGCCGGGTACCGTTCCGATCGATTGCCAATAAAAATTATGGAACGGGGCGACAAATGTTGACTGTGATCGACTCGGGAGTCGAATACGGATATGTTTATGGCAGAGCAGTCGTTCAACGCGATGGCTGCCATGTTGCTCGAAAAGGAGAGATATAATTTTTCCGTTTGCGGGTGATTCGTCCTCGAAAATGATTTTCAGTCGATTTTGTAGGAATTGAAGGATCGATGCGATGCATTTCAATTCTGCAATTCGGGTCCTATCAACAGAGTAACACCGATGGAAAAGACACCAAAGGACATCCAACTGGCCTCCCGCGGCTCCAAGAAATATTCGATACTCGATCGTGCCTAGCGAAACTCGGCCGACTTTCAAACGTTACACTCGCCGATTTTCGCACGAAAAATATGCGACGACGTATCCGTCCGAAACGAGATTTTCGAAAGTGCGCGTCGTCGCCGGGGAAACAGCTCGGCGGAACCCGCTTTCACGGGTTTTTACGGTTTAATCCTGTTCACTCTTCCGGTGTCGCGGTCGAACTTCCTCGAGAGCAATCACCCTTTTTTCGAATTTTCTTGTTGCAGTTGTGCTTTTTATTGAAAAATTAGAAACAATCATAAAAAGATCGCATGCGTTTCCAACGATCGTACGAGAACGATATCACCAGGGTCTCTGCTGACCCGAGATCCGTGTACCGAGATCCAGAGTAGCCGGCGATCGAGCAACAATCGCCGGTTGGTCAGCAGAACGAGCCATATCGGCTTTGAACGGCAGTTTACGCGCGTCAGTTTTTGCGATTAAGGTCATTACCTGAACCTGCTCGATACCAGGCGAGCATGGCCGCCGTGTTGGGACAGCATGTGTGCCACCATTAATAACTACATGTCGGCACGTTGCGTTTCTTTGATCGGGGCAAGCGAGCTGCTCTCAGACTGTTTCTTCGCGGCGCGGCGGTTACTTGTCGGTCGACGGGAGTTATTTCGATAACCGTTTCACGGTGTTTTTTTTTCGGGGCCGACTGCTCTAGCTCCTCGTTCACGGATACGCCCGTTCGATCCCGGTCGTTTCTAACGATAAAAAAATACCGATTTCCCCCACCCCTGTCTCTTCCCACGGAGCGCGAGAGATTACCGCGTTACCGTTAGCTGATCGGACACCGATCAGTGCTCGCTGTTGCCCCGCGCCTTTTCAGATCGTTTTTGCGCCGATGACCGTCGTGAAACTGTCCCTAGGCTACTCCTCGAACGATCCTCCAGCGTCCGCGATTCGCAAAATGGCGCGCGAGGTCTTCGCTGCGACGAACTCAAGAGAAGTGGAATAATATATCTTTATCGCAAGACGATTTACGATAACAATATGAAGATAGCCAGCAGGCTAATAAATCTCCAGCCGAGTTGAGGAAGGCAGGTTCGAACGACTATGACGTCGGTGCTACGGAATAAGCGTTTCGCGGAAACTAGCTTTCATTCATAACAGGCGCTCGAAGGATCGCTGCGAACCACGCATCGAAGTCTCCCGGCATGGCGACCCGAAAGGTTCTCGCAGCATCCATAAAATCGGAAATTATGTAACGAACTATCTATAATATCCCGGCAAGCTTATAATTTACCGATTCTTGCTCACATATTTTACAGTAACTTTTATTTGAGCGAAGTAAAAGTGTCGAGAGGTAGCGCTAAAGTTGCTGAAGAAGCTAAGTTCTAATAGGCGGATTTTTTACGAGAGCCGATCAGGCGTCGTTCTAGCAGCCAGTGATTCCGAAATAACAGTTCCTTCGGCGGAATTGTGTTTAAAAGCACCGGCGATTCTGCAATGTTGCTAATTGCCCACAACTGCTGCAACACTATCCCACCGGCAGAAAACCACGGACGAAAGTTACATAATGGCCACGTAACTCGAATCCTGAGCGGAAACGGTCAACTCGGCCGAGCAGTCGGCGAATGTTTAGTTTTCTTTCGAAAATCGACGACGATAGTTCGCGCCGTTATGGCCTCCGGGACCTCTACGCTCCTCGCGACCATGCAACGAGGACGAGCGCCGACCGAGTAATGGCGTATTCTCGGCTGTATTGTCCGCGATGTGCATCGATCTCCACGTGTTCCGTGTTTACGAGACGGTCACGTGACCGGCCATAAGCAAATTACGTAAGCATCGGCTCCGGAGACTAATCGAAATAATCGGCCTTTCTTCCTACAATCACTGCGCCTCTCCGCGCAGTCCGCTGTCAATTTTTTTCGAGCCCTGGCGGTAGAACGAAAATTTTGGAAAAAATTCTGAAGATGGAGATAACCTTCCTCTGTCGTGCGCTTTTCGTTTCGTTTGGATATCTTTCGCTGTTATCGACAAAAATTATTATGAACTTGGCGTTACGGTTTTTTGAGACTAGCGTATGATTCATCTAGCCAGTGACAAGGTCAACGCGAGAATCATCCGATCAAAATAGAAAAGCGACCGAAATCGACACGTGCGCGACCCAAACAAAAACCTGAGTGCAACGCTGTATGCACACTGCATTTGCATTCACGTAACGAGCGAGCAACTGCGTCGCAGCGGATGCACACGCTGTACTCCCTGCAGCCAGCTGGCTTTGTCGATAAACAGTTCCTAAAATCATGTTGCCGATGATTAAAATTTTTGTTGACGCATGGAGAAAGGTAGAGATAGGTCTTTCAGAATGGAGATTCGAACGAGTTGATTTCTGTTGAGAGAATGAATAATTCCCGAGTGTTGGTATGAATGAATGGGGATATTTAGTTGGTATGCACGAATGGATGTATAAGGTTGGTATGAGAGAACGGATTTGAATGAGCGAGCGCTACTCAAATGTTTAATAAAGTCGTTGAGTGTTCAGATTAGTAGAGACAACAGCAGAGTGTGCACGTGGTTATTCAAACTTGTAATAGTCTTCTTTTTATAATAATAAAGTCTTTTATTCAGTTATATATATTCAATTCACTTTGTTTAAAAAAACAAAGTATTCAGTGTAACAAGCCTGTTCCTAATGTGCAATTCAAGTAGAAACACAAGCAATGCTGAAAAACCAAAGTTATAACAATTTCGTTTCAGGTCTGATGATGGAGTCAGAGAAGAAGATTTTCGAGATGATGAATAAAAAGGCAGCGATGTCCAAGTACTGGATGCCGCTGGTGTGGGCGACGAATATAATCAACAGGGCCAGAAGGGAGGCCCTGATAACGAGTGACCAGGTGGTGCAGACTCTCCTCGTCGAGCTCAGCGACATCCGGAAGAGGCTTGGCGCGTTGATCGGTTACGACACCGTTTGCGTTCCTCTCGTTTACACTCAAGTGAGTATCCTGATTTCCAGCAAACAGCCTAACCGCGTCGCGGCCGTATTAGTATTCCTACCGACGATCATTTGCAAGATGTAAATATCCTTTGGAACGGTACAGCTCGCGCCATGGGGACAAATACCGGCCGTGATAACGAGACGCGCAAACGAATAACCAATTAGCAAATCGGTGATTGCTTCCAGCAATCGCCCGGCGAACCCCTCGACCACGTCAAATATAGGTCACCTTTCAGAATTTATTCCAGGAAAGCAAAATAACGCGGGATCGAAATACTTTGCGGGCAAACCATCCGTCTTGCTACAGTCAAGGGATGAACATACAAGGTCGCTATCCTCTACTCTCAACTTTCTCGATCGTTGATTAATTCAACAAGCAATTTGCGAGCCAAGCTACTCAATCCGTCACTAAAGTCAGCCATCGATCTTCCGAATCGAGAAGACCACTTGCGTCGTTCACAGTGCTTGAGACGTCTTCATCGACAGTCAATTCCCATTACCCCCAATCAACATTGTGCAACCGTTCAAGTGCAACAACGTTCATCGAGCCTGCATTTTCTAAGGAAAGCGATATTCAGTGCGAAGGACTCGATTCATTGCGGCACGGCACGGCGCGGCCGAGCAGATATAAAACGGATCCGTTCTCGGAAAGATGTTTCTCATTCGCAATTAGCCGCCGCGCGCGTATATGCATTGTGCAACGCTAATTGCTCGTCAGCTAGCGTCCCTAATTGCCGGGTGCAGACGCCATCGTTTTTGAACGGCTCGCCGTGAACACGGCCGCCCCGGGTGTTTCTTTGTCTCTGTGGCCTTTCGACGACCTTTCTCCGTCGAGTCCGGCCGTGCATCCTGGCTTCGATCGTTTCGGGCCCGGCGGGTGGGTCGATTTTTACCCTGCTTGTCGGGTACTTCTGGAAATGTTTCGACATTTTTTGTGGAGGAACCAGTGGATGTATTTTAATGGAAATTACTAGACATTTTTTCACTGGAAAATATTAAAAATTGCACATAGTCCTGAGAAGAATAAAAATCTCTAAATCGTTAGGTGTAACTATGCAGTCTCGGGAGCGATTTAATTACACATTTGCGAAAACCAAACGAGCCATTGAATGGCATATAATTTTCGAGACATTACGCGTCCAGTTTTCCGCGCGGGGAACGAGACACGATCGATCCTCGTTCTCGGAACGCAACAGGTTTTCAAACACCGGTTAAGAATCGGCGATAAATCGCTGCCGGTGAACAACAAGTCAATCACGGCGGCGTGGTCCGCGATCGATCGCCGAGGAAACGTTCATTCATTGATCGGTTGCGTAATCGGTTAGGAACGACGATCACGGGACGCGAAATTCAAAGGCGTCGATCGCCCGCGGACAAATACGATCGAGCGGTCGTTTTCACCGTCGCGTCGGGGAAAAATATCGAGCGGTGCATTCCTCCGCAGTATGTATATTTAGATCGCAGACAACGGCAAAGACAACGTGCATCGAGACTCATTTTTATTCCCGTTGCTCGTGTTCCTCTCCATAAATTAACACTGTAAATGGAATGCAAACGGCGATCGCGCAATTTGCGTATCGATCCAAGGAATGTCTCATATTCTTTCGAAAATGGAACACGAGCCCTGGACAAACCGCGATAATTGATTAATACTTCGAACGATCATTGTTTCTATTTCTATGTCTGAGTTATGCCTGGAATTTTCACTTGCAAATGCAATAACCCACACAAAACTTCTCGAACATCAAAATTACCTATAAACGATCTATCCTAGAGTTTTTGAGGAACTAGAATGACTCAATTTCATTCAGCTACTAATTCGGTAGTACTGAGAAATATGTATGTAGCAGAAAATTTTTTATTTCAAAGACAGCATAATGCTGTAACATTTCCATCGAAATAAGAAATAATCGGTGTGTACTCATCTTTATTAAATTCAATTTGAGATTGCAATGCGTTTAGACGCTGAACTCGCTTTCGTCTACGGCCGCAAAAAGATAGGATTTGTTAATAGCTCCTAATTAAGAGAGCAAACGGTGGTTATTACTGTGAAGCAAGCGCGAACGTTTTATAAATTATAACAGCGAGATGGCGATAATGCGGTTTAATTACCGGTGAAACTGCAACGCTGGATTCTCTTTGTCTCACCTGGAACCTTTTACTCGGTTGCACGAGAGTGAACTTTCAGCGACAGTTCTGCCGGCTACATTCCGGAGATCGTTTAGGCTGTTTCGTACAAGAAATATCAAATCGGACGATCGGGTGAAAACTGTTCGATGAATGGGCTCGGTGATTGTGGGATGTAGAATGTGAACGTTCGAAGGAGTGGTTAATTGATCGAGATTTAGGATGATTAGGGCAGAAAATCATTCTCAAGCCTTCTACCTTGTTTCGAAATGTTTGTTTCTCATAATAAAGGATCACTCAGTTATTTTTTTTTAAACGCGCGTTTATTTCTCAGACGATTTTTATTAGCCTTCAAGATTGTACATTTGTTTCCGTAAATTTTTTTATTGAAAAAACTGCATTTATCAAGTCTGTACTTTATAAGGTGAATACTTCAAGGGCAATGCGCATTGCATGTTCAATGCACTGCCTCGTTCATCAATAACCCCTCCGAAAATGCACCTCAGGAACAGAATATCAATTTCCACAGGCTTTACAAGGGACCGGGTCGTCGTTCAATGGTAAACTATCAGTTTTTGTTGCTCGTGAATAAGGTTTTGCATAAAGTATCGTTTCCTGGTGGCCTTCGACGAGAAAGGTGCTCTCGTCGACCTTGATATTATTTCATTCAAACCTGTTCGTTGTTACGCACGCCTTGAAAAGAGGTGCCCGTTAAAAAAAGACGCGCGTCGAGCCACTGACTCCGTTTGAAATTCCACACCGTTTAAAAGGGTTCTTCTGCCTGCGACGTGGCCTGTTCGCGATTTTTCTGATGGCTTCCCGAAATTCGCCTAACTGCGCTCAGGGTTTCGATAGACAGCGCTTGCTGTGCATTGAAATCACCGAAGACCGAAATTCTTCCGAGCGCTTCGACCATCAGAATTCTTTGGAAAAATATTCATCTAGGTAACTGTTTATCAATTTATTCAATTATACCTATCTCAAATTTTCGTTTCACTTTTTTATTTTACCGGATTAAGTGAATTAGCTGAATCAGCTTAGTAGCTAGAATACTCTCGAAATATGTGGGTCAAAATAGACTGGGAGATGTCACAGAAATCTGCATCCAAAAATTTTTTCAGTTTCCAACGCGACAAACGATGACTTCTTTACAAATACTAGGCAAACTGATGCTGCATAAATTCTCCCGATTCTCCGATACCGTAATGAGAGGCATTATGTTTATGGCGCCGTTATTGGTTTCTTATCGTCGATCGGTTTTGATGACACTTCCTTCATGCGCAGAAAGTGTACAAGAATGGTTCCGAGAATCGAGTCAAACGACACAACCAAGGAATATGTGCAGCAATAAATTTCTGTTGGTTAATTCCGCCGTTTCTCCCACCGCGATTCTACGGTGGCGATTACTTTATCGACGAATAACAACGACGATATTGTCTCTGTTTAATTGCAGCCGGTGAAATCAACGAGCGAATTGCGTGTGGCGAATCGCAATTCGCGAAGGTTCGTCGCACAGGAATCGCTAAGCATTTTTATGGCACGATATTCACTCCCATAATTCTTTTCTTAATCACTATTTTATACGGCTGCACACGTTCTCTTTTAGCGGCACGGCTCTGCAATCTTACAAATCATTATTTCAGAAAGTTTTAAGTTTGGCTTGGGTTGACAAATGCTACTTGATACTACTTTGCACATATTTGTGATTTTTTTTTGTGAAAAAATGGGTGGATCTTTTTCAATAAAAATTACCAGGCCCTATAAACTATAGATTCGACAATTCTTGCGAATTTATCCCACTAAAAAATCTTTAAAATTGTGGGAGACACAATATTTAATAAAAATAGTCGCTACACCTCCGGACATCTTCTGACAAAAAAAAAACTGAATTTGACTGACGGTGGCCAATTTGCGTTTTGCAGGTAGTTACGCTATCTCTGTACGCGTATTTCTTTTCCGCGTTGCTCGGCCGACAGTTCATCGAGCGGACCGACGCGGTCGGAGGCGGAAAATACGAGGAGCCGGACATGTACTTCCCATTTTTCACGGCGCTGCAGGTGAGAAAACAACGACAGAAACTGCTGTCTTAGTAAAACGATAACCTGTTGTCGGATATCAATCAACCAGTAATCCTTTCAGTTCTGCTTCTACGTGGGCTGGCTGAAAGTCGCCGAGGTGCTGATCAATCCTTTCGGCGAGGACGACGACGACATCGAGCTCAACTGGCTCATCGACCGTCACATTAAGGTAAAAAAACTCGGAGATCTTTGTTTTTTTTCCTTGTTTCGTCGCCTCGTCAACAGTTCCGGTAATCCTCTGTGACGGATTACGAATTACTCGGTGATTAAGTCATCTGGCCGAATGGAGGCTTCTCTCCAAAGTAATTCGCCGGGTGAAAAACTTCTCGACGTTCGTTAATCTTCGATTTGAATAGCCAAACAAATTCAGACGGGACTTTTTCGATCGATCAAAACGTACATTGTCGGCGGCAAACCCGTGTCAAGGTGAACTTGGAAAACATTTATTATAGATTCCACGTGGGCATAGTTCGCTCGTAAGTACTTGGAATGGGTCAGACGTTTTTTAAAAATTTTTGCGTCAGAACGGACCTGCGTTTCAATTCAGGGTTATGTCATCGGTGATGTGTAGTCCTTGAGCCTGTGGAAATATTTATTCTTATTTATTTCTAAAATATGTTCTTTAACGTTTACTTTTTTTGAGAAAGAGAGAGAGAGAGAGAGAGTAATATGGAATTATGGCGATTGTGGTGTCAGGCAGGGTACATGATCGTCGACGAGATGCACGAGGAGCACCCAGAATTGCTGAAGGATCAATACTGGGACGAGGTCGTGCCGAAGGATCTGCCGTACACCGTAGCCAGCGAACAATACCGACGCGAGGAGCCGAAAGGATCTGCTGAACACTATAAGGTCAAAGACAGCGACGCTCTTTATGCGAACGTTATGATCGGCACAACGATCCACAATCACGTTCAACACCGCAAGAACCAGGACGACATGTATGCCGATTACGTAAGTGCGCGTCACGAGATGAACTTGAATTCGTCGATATTCAAATGCCATTCTATACACACCCGTTGCTGAATCATTTCTATCAGATCGTGACGTACTAGGCTGAACGAAAGGCCATTTCAATCTGCAGATAGCTACTTTCCAATATTTTATTGTCCACGTAAACGTTGTTAATTCTGTACATTATTTATTGTAGCGATAACAATTAGTTTATACAACCCTACGATATTTCAAGTATCGTTTAAAATACTCATCCTTCAGTTTTGTTCATACCTATGGAATCTACAACATTTTAACGGAAATTTTGCAGGAGAGTGTGGACACACCTTTAGTAGAGCGACGAAAAAATTGGCTCCAGCGACAAATCACAAGAATGGGCTCGGTTAGAAGCTCTTCGACGACCTACAGCAGCGGGGGTGGTTTTTTCTCGAGGAACCGACACAACAGCGTCTACAGCAGCCCCGAAACAGGAGGTCTACCGCAAACGAACAACCCTAATCTGAAGATGTCGCTCTACGACCGACTGGTCGGCCGTAAAAGCATTCGAAGCCAACGAATGGGTCGACAAGGCAAGTGTTTTATCTCGACCTGAAAGGCTCGTAAATTCTTCGAAAATCGTTGAGAACTAGGTCTGAGATTGAATTCGGTGGTTTCGCGAGGCTGGAACTCCGCAGAGATTGAATTCGGTGGCGGGAACGTGTAAACCGTAATTAGAGGCCGCGTTAATTCGCCGTGTGTTCCATAACAACGTTCATTTTCCCGGCGCACTTAAACGATAATGACGCAATTTTACATAATGCTGGCATCGCAACAGCATCTTCCGCTCGCATAAATTAACCGCGATGATTAGCAGCTTAACTCGCGCAAAGCGATTCCAGCGAAAAATCCTGGAGCGTTCCAATGTACGAGGAAAATGATTTTGGGGAATTTTGGAACCGTGAGCACATGGAACAAAGGAATGAAAAATTATTGGATAATTTTTACGGCCTTATTCGAGAGCTTACGGTTCACCATAGCCGGAACCAGGCAGAACGAGGCCGATGATTAAGTTATTCTCGACACCGGGAACAATAATGCTCCTCTAACGATGATTAGGAATTTTTGCGACGCCGTTACTTTTACCGCTAGATGGAACGAGGAAATAAACTCGAGGAGGACAGGGTCCTCCGAGGATCTCGGTATAGAGCAGCAGGCAGTCAGGCAGGCAGCCATACTTAATTGCTCGTATGTGTACTTTTCCCCGACGCGGCGCGACGGTATTTTCGTTCTGGAATACTCCCGATAGGAGGATCGGGGGGGACAAAGAGGCACAAGGTCTTAGGAAAGTTTTTTTTTCGAGGATCGCAATCGCGGAAATTGTTTCGGTTGCACAAGGTCACAATGTTGCGCAACATTGCTGTACGCACGAGCGACGAGTCCGCGGGGAAAGTGTTCGGCAACCGACGACGACGACGACGACTTTCATTGAAAGTTTTTCTCGCGTTGGAACGCGATGGTCGCGAGAACTATGTTTAGACACGTGGAAGATGCGAACTATCTATTTTTTCCATCATGGTAGACGTTATGTCAGCCGCGAGGTTCAATAAAAGACTATTAAATCACGTATTTCAATTAAAAAGTGATGATCGTATTTAATTAAATTTAATTAAATGACTGTCCAAACAAATGCGAAAGATTTAGTTGTCAACCCTTATTCCAAGTTTCGAGCTAGCATGAGAGCTACATAGCAGAACTCCAATAATTTCACTGGCCCAATCTAATCGAGTTTCTCTCCGTTCGCAGGCACAATAACGAAGCCGAACTCAGTGCCAGTCTCCCTGAAGAACAGGCCCCGAATCCCCACGCCGGACGTAACGAAGGAGGTGGTGGACCGGGAGCAAAGACTAGCTCTATCAGCAACAAACGCAGCGAACATCGGGGCAGGTGTCGTAGGCGTGATCCCTGCCAATGGACATTACGCGACGGACCTACCGGTGGTCCAGGTAGTGCTCTCGCCGATCCAAGAGGCCGAGGGTACACCATCGACGGGGAAACCTGGAGCGGCAGCACTAGCGCAGGCAGTATTATCACCAACTCTAACGAGCGCTGGTCTGGTAGCACCTGTAACGTTAACACCAGTCACGATGAGCCAATTGACGCAGCTAGGACTGGTAACGACGACTTCGGCATCGATGTTGAGGTCAACTTCACAGCCTAACGGGGTTCAAGCAACCCTGACCGAAGTGAACAGCAGCGAGGAAGAGGGTTCTGGTAGCAGCAGTAGCAGGAGTGGTAGTATAACAGGTCAAGAGGAACGATCGACGCCATTGATCAGCCCGGATAGGAGTACACCTTTGATTGGGGACACTGCCAGTCCTCTAGGGAGCAACGGGAGTTCGCCTACGTTTGGTAGTTACAACGACAGATCCCCTATTTTGATGAACCCTGAGAAACTGAGCTACGTGGTAGCCGCGGTACCAGCGCACGAGTCGAAACCACCTGATCCCAGAGGAAGGAGGTCAGCGTCTTTACCAGGACCCCCTGTGCTTCAGTGCAGGGAGGACAGGAGCATGTCCCTGCCACATTCCCCAGGTCTTCAACCCAGGGAAAATCGAGCAGCTTCGGTGTCGAATGGCCACGATCCTCCCAACATCGACAGGCTAATGGTGCTCTGCAAACAGGACACTAGACCCAGGACAAACAGCATCGGCCACGACCTCTGCAGACCCAATCAGCGAGTCCAGGACGCCAGGAAGATCAGCAGCGTGTCTTGTACCAATGCTGGAGGACTGTCAACCACGCCCACAACAACCACCACCGTCATGCCGGCAACGGCAACCGTTGCGAACAGCAAGAGGGGAGAGGTCTACGTCTGAAAGGCCGATTTAGGGACATTGTAGATCATTTCATATAGCGTTCGACGCGGTCGTCGAGTGCGAGCTTGCCTGAGACTCGTGTCTGAGACTCCGTCCATTGTTATGATGACGAAGCTAGGACCCTTGAGGGGTGCGAGAGCTTTTTGATGATTGGTGATGAGAGTGAGAGATAGATGTAGCTGAATTAGTCACTCGCGTTGTAAATATGGTAAATTATGCGCGGTAGTTTGATAGAGAGAGAGAGAGAGAGAGAGAGAGAGAAAGAGTGAGAGAGAGAAAGAGAGAGAGAGAGATCTATGTTTTTGGGGATGATTGGTGAGGATGTCGAGAGATGAAAGCTGTTAGGATGGTTGACTGTTGTAGGAGCTATGCTCGCGGCGATCAAAAGAATTAGCTGTTTCTTGAGTAACAGTGTTTTGTATGTGCAATAGAGATGCGAAGGTGTTATGACAGTCTGTTACGTGCTTAGAGTAGGCAGTGTGTTATCGACGGTACGAGGACAAAGGAATGGTGCCAAATTAGGTTTAACTACCGGTAGACTATTCGCGAATCACTTCTTATTGGAGGAGAATTCTGACATAAAGTTTTACACAGAGAAAAAAAAGGATTTCAAAGAGTTAACCTGCTAGGTTGTGTAACAAAAAATTAATTCCTGGCACCAAAAAGTATAGAAGTGTCACCTTATTCACAGTTCTGTAAAAAAAATAAATGAATAAAACATTACAAATAGCTTACTTTCTCTTCAGATATATTATAATGAATGCTTCAGGAGATGAACATATCATTAAAAAGTTACTACAATTTTCTTTACGAAATATTACAAATTCGTCACGCATTTACGTCAGAGATCATCTATTAACCGTGACAAATGGTAATGTTAATAATTGAAGACTTTTATGCTAAGACTGGGAAAATCCAGATTTTGAAGATCGTGTAATTCCTGAAGCATCACCAGTCTTCGATTCTAAAATCTAAAATTAAACAGAGCTTATAATTAGCTGTGTCTGATGCCCTCCAATATTAATAGTCTTTCAGTAGCTAAAATCGTCGACTACTGCTAAAAGAATATCTGAAATATCAAATCGAACCATTCGCAGCACACGCAACAATATCCAACAGTTTTTTCAAACCGATACAGCTCGCGAGCATTTTGCAAAAGAAAAAAAAAATGGCGAACTTTGTTTATCGCGCGACATTTGTGAAAAATCGAGAAGCGGCTGTCTTCGTTCTGCTGTGTATGTATGTACATGGATGACGTTCTGTGTTCGCGAGACAGATCATGACTCGGCGAAAAAATTGTTGCCAGCCCGCATCCTAGAACCGTATTTATTCGAGTCCAAGAGAGAAAGAGAGAGAGAGAGAGAGAGAGAGAGAGAGAGAGAGAGAGAGAAAGAGAACAACCAACGCGATTCGACAAGAGACGCATTTGCCATATTTGCCATAATCGGGGACGCTCCGCGCGAATCGTCGCGGAACTTGGCGAGGGGGTTGCGCAACAGCTTCTCGAAGCGTTTCGAAATCTCGCCGATTCGGCACGCGATCTTTACGACGTTATCCAACAGCTGTTAGCGACTGTTAAGTAGCTCTCGACGGGACTCGCGAACCTGATAGCAACGATATCCGAACGAAATACGCTCTTCAAGGATGTTCGCTAATGACTGTTGACCACCGGAAAATTTTTCGAAAAATATTCGACACGCGTCTGCTGAATTGGAAAGATATGGACGATTTAAAATATCAGTACCACTGTTAACATTTGAATTTGCAATATCGTCTAATCAATAGTTCGATCTGAAATAATTTATGCTGGAGCAATCTCCCATAATGAAAATCATGGTGATGAAAACGAAGCGATGTCCTCCGAAGAGAATCATTTAGAGAAATGCGAGAACCACACGCGCGGATTGCGCCGAAGTCAAAAGATCGCAGCTCCTCCGATGTATTCTATGAATACTATCAAACGACACACGAACGAACAATATCTTAAAAACCATTTGACGAGCTGTAGCCAAGTGAATCGCAGAGGCGCTGACAATTTAATTCTACTAATAGCTTATTTATAATCAAACGATGGTAAATCACTGTAACTCGAGCCTACTACGTTCCTGCTGGCGCCACAGCGATTCAGCTACAACTTTTCCTATATATTTTTTAAATATAAATTAAGCTGCATCCTGTCACTTTGGCGCGTAACGTGCATTCTGGATAAAGGACCACTACACGTTCCCTCCTTCGAACGCTAAGGAGCTTTTATACTTAACGATATTTATACGCGCCGCCGCTCAACAACTTTTCTACTAACTCGGTTTCCGATAGATTATTATAAATAAAAACGAGGATGTATATGGAGTGTCGGATCGCACGTGTACATAGTAGATCGATTAAGTTAAGATTGTCCGTGTATGAGATTATGATGCTCAAATGCTGGCGAGCGCAAGAGAAAATAATGAAAACAGAAAAGATGCTCGTCCGTCGACGATGGCTGCTAGAGAAAGAGAGAGAAAGAGGGGGGGGGGGAGAGGTATTCCTACGAGATCTGCAAAATATGTAAATAATTTAACTTGACTTTTTATTTTGTATCGCGACGTTGCAGGAGATAGAGATAGAGAGAGAGAGAGAGAGAGAGAGAGAGAGAGAGAGAGAGAGAGATCGAATTATTTGAACACGAGAGAAAGCTTTACGGAGCTGAATAACAAAAAAAAAATTGACACTGATCGCGGGATCTCGTGAGGATCTCTGTATCTGTCGACGAAACGCTGTTATCTTCTTTCGAAGGGACAGAGAAATTTCTCCACTGAACCGGAATGCAATTTCTACCACGAGTAAATAATTATTTATAGCCTATCGAAGAACGCTCCGTTCACGTTTCCGGAGTTCGCCGCGGAGATGTGAGAGGGGCGTTCGATTCTGTAGATATCGAACTCGCAGTATTTGTATATATTCATAGATTGTATCCCGTCCTCGGTAACAGCATCAACGACACGCGGCTCTGTTTTAGGAACTATCGGTAAGCAACTGTTTCGGTGCACACGGGTTCGCCTGACGCGAACAAAAAAAATCACTCCTAAGAATAGTACTACGTTATTCTTAATAAATATCTGTAATCTACATTAAAATAAATGTTCGAAAATCGAGTGGAATGTCTCATTGCTCCAACGGTATTCTTAGGTTTATTCTACGTTTAAGGGCGTCTCGAAACTTGCTGTCCCATTAGTATCAAGTTCTTTTCAGCCGGGAGCATGCTGGTTAGTCGGGGCGCAGAGGCGATCAAAGGCGTTCAGGATGATTTGACGCGCGACGGTGTTGTTGTTCGAAGCGTTTTGCGGGAATAGACGCGTTACCGCAGCAAACTGTTAGCCTAGATTACGGTGACTGGTGGAATTACACGCGCCACTTGAAAGGCCACGCCCAGGTTGATGGTCTCCGTGAAAGATATTCGTCGCCCCGGCAAATTTCTCGGATCTCGCCTACGGCGTGAAAATATTATTCCTCTCGGGGGAACCTCTCTCGTTTCGCAACACGGTAACGCGCGAGCGCGTCGTTCTCTATTCGCGGAACAAATGGGAGTGGTCCATATATTCGCCCCGTTATCCGTATTATAACGCGGGAATATGTATGAGACTTTAAATATTTACTAGACAAGCTTGTCAGAACCGGCGGCCTGCCTGTTGTCCGTCCGCCAGTCACCGGAGCATCTTACACGCTAACGCATTATCAATTAGGGCGGCGAATGGCCTGGAATTCTACCGGCAGCATGCGCTTATTCAATTTCTATCTGGTATCGAACGTTAGACTTAATTTTATAAACTTACAGTGGACAACTATGGAAGGACGGAAGGGATTAGGGGAAGTGGAGTGAGACCTAGGGAGGAGACGAGGAGACCAGAGAAGGTGGGAAGACCTAGGAATGTGAGGTTGGTAACTAGTTGGTAACTAGATTTGTCACGCGATAATCTTTCATCCTGACAAATATTTTTAAGCCACTCTTTTATTTTAAAATTACCACATGAATTACTTGCTGCTAATAACTGAAACGCGTAAATCAATTTTCTCGGGATTTTCGACAGTATCGATAATTCAGCGTATCGCAGACAGAAAAGAATCCTTGGCTAGCACGCTGCATGGATGATCTCTCGGCCAGCGCCTCCGCGATCGCCACGATAACCTGTCTCCTCCTCGTCGAAATAAATCATCGGCTATAGAAAATCAACATTCGACTCGTTCAAATATAATTCACTGGCATTTCCTGCTGCGTACAAGCAACCGCCACGCCCGTTTATCTCATCAAATTACAGACTTTCGGAACCGGGCAGGATCGCGAGGATCCGCGGCTCTCGGCGCGGCGCCGCGCCGGCTCCTTCGCGGACTCTCGTCTCCGGCGCACATAATAAATCATTATGCGTCTCACGGATTATCAGATTGGCCGCGGCCGCTTACGTGATGGGTGGCACACGGCTCGTTATCAGCTACAGCATGTGTTTGCACTCTCCCGGCTGTGGCGGGGGGCCGTTTTTCTTTTACCTCGCTACTTCTTGCCAGTTTCATATATTCGCCACCTCCTCTTCCTCCTCTTCATGCGCGGCTTTATCGCTCCGTTCCGGATGCTACCGGGACACCTAATCACGCCCCGTGGTCGGCGCAATTATCGAATAAAAGATCGTAGATCGCAGATTCGTTTTACCTCTCAATTTTACTTGTTCGTCCCTCGTCGTTCACTTATTTTTTACCTCCCCTCGCTTCGTCATTTCTCGAATTTTCATCCTGCGATTGGAGCCTCTGTTACGTTCCATGGGAAATAAAAATTTTGTCGAGCCTACCTAAAAACGTGTTTAGCTTCGCGACTTACGGATTTTTCTGCGAAATCAATTGGGGCTGCTTGCAGGTGAACAAATGCCCAGGAAAATTCGGAGAAATTTCATGGAAAGCGGGTTTCGATTCAGCGCGCACTTGAATTTCATTCCCGATGCTGACATGAAGGCTGCAAACCGGATCCGGTTTTCTCCTCTCGCTCCCCCTCGCCGCATTCCTCGATATTGTGAACGTTAATAAAGATCGACGGTCCAGATAATGATAACGAGAACGTCGATAATGTCGACCGCGTCTGGATCCCCCTCGATAGGACGACAAACGTCGCGATCGAAACGTTTCTTTCGTTCTCTCAGCCTTCTCTCTCCCGCGCGCTTTTTCCCCTTAAGTGGACGTTCGCTTAACGCGCTGGTAAAAATCTACGCAATAAAGTCTGATTAAAAGGAACGCGAATCCGAGATAACGGAAACAAATTGGGGAGATACGCCGGTACATTTATCGTTGGGACGTTCGAGAGATAAACGGACGTTTTATAAAACGCTTTACGGCGTCCCGATGCATTCGTCATTATCGCGTTGGATTCACTTTGTTGCATTAACCCGGTCCGTTCTGCGTCGTTTCTTTTGCTCGGGTGGGCTGACTTGTAATTAATTTCCCGGGGAATTGAATTATTTCGAGTGAGAGCAATTTGTTTGCCGGACGGCTGGAATGCTGGAAATTTGTTTCTCGTTATGATTTAATTCCTCCGGGGAGCTGTTGCTCGATGTTTCTGGTGTGTTTGCGTTGTGTTTGGCGCCGTGGAATGCGATCGAACGGGTTGTCGCGAATGTTCCGCCGATTCGAGCGCGATGGTATTGTTTGGGAACGGTCGAAAATTATCTGTTCGTTGGCTGATTTTATAATAATTATCATTGGACTAGATTTACATACTATTTGTTGCACTCTCAAAATTTTAAACGCAGGAAAGACACTTCCACATTCATGTTTTCCGTTTAGTTCTGCACAAGAAATTCTCCAGTTGATTTTTCAATTTATTACTTCCTGTCTACACAGTCTATAAACATAAGAAATTACATAGATAGTCGCAGTCCAATAATAACTAAACGAAGATCTCAACGCGACTGTATTACCGTCGAGCTGGCACTGGTCACTTCAATGCGTGGTAAGTAGTTACGGACAGGTTCAGAAGCGTTAAACCGCAAGCTTATCTCGCTTACACGACGCAGATGGAAATAATAATCTCTGGAACGAACATGTTATCGAAGAAAAAGTGTCATCAGTGATGCAGATTAATGGATCGAATACGTGAATTATTAATTAAATTAATAAAAATATCGAAACTTCTAACTGCAGTTACACGTCTTACGGAACGAACGAGTTAAAAAAACAGCCATGAGTAAAAATACGAACGTCCAACAAAAACAAAAATAAGAAATTCCAATTTTTACGTGTCCGAATGATGAATTTGTTGAAAGAAGGCGCCGAAGGTAAAAGAAATTTCGAAAAACGGGCGGCGAGGTAAAAAATGTTGGGAAACCAGGGTCTAGGTAGTACGGCTGTCAGCTAAATAAGGGTGACACGGTGATCACCGGGCTGGAAGGAAAAATGAGACTCGCGCCCGTGCAAGATCGCAATCGCGAGAGTGTGTCCAAGTTCGAAACGGTGGTCCGGCATGGTTGCAAAGCGTGTCGCCACGTCTCTTGTGCGTGGGTCGGCGATTGCAGCCGCCGTTGGTCCCGCGACTTAACGATTTCCAGCGACGAGCTACGAACTCGAAGAAGGCCGAACACGGTCTCTCAGGATTTCACGGATGTCGTGACACCGACTCGAATACCTTCCTGGCTCTCTCTCTCTCTCTCTCTTCCCTCTAATAATGAAAAACATACCCTGAAACTTGCTCTCGAACAATACAAAATTGTCGAACCATCTAGAATCCTCTGGAACATTAGGGGAGCGTCGTCGATATTCTGTAAGAGGTTCTTCAGAATTCAAGTGAAACTTCCATTAATTTTTCAAAATAAAAATTTTTCGAATTTAAAGATTCCTGGGGTAATCGACGAAGGCCTGACCGAGCGTTGACGAGGAGGACCGATGTTGATTAGCTACAATGCGGTTAATTTGCGCGGTTCCCAATAAATGAATCGCAATGAATTAATGGCGTGGGTAGCGCGTATAATTGGTCTCGGATGGATCTAAGATACTTCGCGTGCATTTTACCAACTGGTGATGACTTATTAACGGCTAATAATCCTCTCCGACCACCCGCAACCGCTTGTCACTTCCTGATCGATTCGAACCGACCAATTACCAGGCGATACTCCGATCTCTGTCCAGGTAACCGTCGTCCAGACAATCCTCCCACCCCGGAACCAATCGTAATTTCATCGGTGGTCCCGCTAGCCGGTTGCATAACGTCGACTTTGTATGCAGAACGGTGCGCATAGATATTTTCTGGCCAAAGGAGAGGAAGACGAGCGCGCGAGCGAGCGAGCGAGCAAGATCTTCGGATAGGATCTAGACTACGGTGGATCGTTTAAGAGGATGCCCGAGCGAAATCAAAGGGCCCATTTTCTAGGAGAAACGATAGGCCCCGGCTTCAGACCACGACGACGATGGAATCGGCTCATGGACGGCTTTTTCAGACGTAATGTCAGTGGTTAGGGGCCCCGGTATGGCAGCGAAGTGCTTACTCTCTCTCTCTCTCGCTCTTTTGCGGTCGAAGATGCGATGGTGGGCGTGGGAATCGTAGAAACTGTCGGGGCACGCTCGCGCGACGTGTTCTCCACCTTCGATTCTTTCGAGTTTCAGGATCCAGATGGATCCCGCACCGTGATCCAGAAGATGGCCGGCTGATTGCTCGACGCGACGCCGTACGATCGACGCCCACGTCCCCTGCGATGAACGACCGATCCAAGTTCGCTCTAGTCAAGGAAATTATTATGACGTAACCATTAAAAAATAATACACCAAGTGGAAAATTGTTCACGGTGAATTCTATACATATAATATTTCTAGGTGTTGGCTTCGAGGATCTTAGCTGGAGGATTTGGAGGATTATGCGGCGTTCGGCAGACAGATCATCTGGTTTTCCGCGAGTCTACCCTTTACGGTACCCGCTCGTTATTGCGCGTACACGTGAAACTGGAGACGCGTGCACGAGCACCGCCAGCCATAAAAGCGTATCTCGGAAATGCAGGAACCGTGGAGCAGTGGGATTCTCTTAGAGGGCCGCGTTGATCGTTTCTCATGCTCAACTTCATTTATCCCCTACTCTCCACCTCATCCTCCATCTGCTTCTTCTTCTTCTTCTTCTTCTTCTCATCGTTTTCTCCTATAGTTTAATCCGAGGGATCGGTTAGCCTACGATTGACGCCTACGACGTCCAGTTTCAACGAGTCGGAGATTACTCGTTGCCTTACCACTTTAGCTCAACTTCCGAATAAATCCAGGATTCAAAGCGCCTTTCCAACGAACGTCCATGAAGAAACTCTGTTCAGAGACGTTCCTAAGACGGTCGAGCTTTGGCGCAATTGTAACGAACATCGAAGGGTTCGATTAGTTTTTTGGCTCGAAATGAAGATCGAAGACACGGTTCAGAGTCCGAAGAAGATTCGAGAAGAGTGACTCCACTCGTCCCGAGCAGTGACGTTCATTAACAAACAGCGATATTATTAGCGGATCGTTTTAATCCACTGGCCGGAGTATTGCCGGATGTTCCCCGGACAGTAATGTATGATAGAAAGTTATAAAACGAAAGCTGAAAGAGTGAGGAATGATCTGGAGCAGCGCGAGTAGAACAGGATTCCGTGGACACGAGTCGAAGTCGTGTAATCACGGACTTAACGCGTGAGTAATACGCGTCCGCTTGTCATCGGACGCCCAACGAAATTATCCGCGAGTGTTTCATAAATTTACTTATTTTTTTTTCTTTTTTCTTACCGCACCGTTGTGTTTTTTGTTCTGCCGTTTCTTCCAGATTGGTTTGCCGGGAATTGTGCAAGACGTTCAGCGAAACGGGACACCCGGTACATTTTCTAACAGAACGAATCAGAGAGATGAAGCACGCGAGACGACTCAGTCTGGACACCGGGATATTTTATGGGCCACCATAATGCGCGTTAAACGCCCAAACGCGTTTATTGTTCGTGCTTGCGAAACGAATTTATTCCGGTTGCCCACCTGCCAGACACGGGATTGCCGTCGGTGTGACTCGACGGTCCTGAAATAGCTCGATATTATGTTCGGTGAACATGGTGAACAATTAACAGCCCGACCCAGTTCGTCCCGTTACGTAAAATTTTCTAAGACTCGCATTAAATTCTCGTTCAACCGATAGCGGAAAACTAAAAATCAGAGCAGTAAGAGTCGAGAGACGGAATTTCTGAAAAATGGCACCGTCGCTGGAGAAAATGCGAACAGAGCACAGGGGTTGAAGATAGCGATTCCACCGACAACTATGAAGAAGCGATCGGTCAACTCCCACCACGGGGCGCATCGTAGCCCAACGGAAAAAAAAGAGTATCTTCGCTAGATACTCGATACGCGGCCGCGCTTCGTAAATCTTCGGTCGTTCTCAGGCCGGGAGAGCAGCGTAGAAACTGTTGGGCACCGGCAATAAATGGACTGGACGAACGTACCGATCTTTTACAGATGTATACCTACTATAAAGCTCGGGGAAGAGAAGATACCTACGGCCCTACGTGTCCTGCGCGCGAGGTCGTATAATCGCGCTGGTCGCAACGTGTTCGCTTGATTCACGACACCCCGGAAGCGAAGTGACTGCGATACGAAATGCCATGACACCAGACAGTCGGCATCTCCGTGCCTCCTATAAGACCCCATAAATCACTGACAACAAAGCGACTGTTCGAGCGTTAAAGCCTTCTTACCCCCATCGCTCCGGGCTTTTCCACCGCGTTTCCGGTGTCCTGGAATTGTCTCACCTAGTCGAACAATCCCGTCACACTTGTGCGCCCCCATTTTGCACGGTCAGTTTCTCGGAAGTCACTTTTTAGCCGCTGGAACTATTTCCGTCTTTATAGTTAAGTCATTGGTGCCATGTAGAACGAAATTACAATTTGTTTGTTTAATATTATGCAAAATGTTTCCGAAATGTGGATATAGAATTTTTGTTCAATATCATTGCTGACAATCTCTTGGCTTAATCATATTTCTTCGATTTCGTTTCTAATAATTTTCTTATCCAAATTTCTCGTCTTTCCCACGACCAAAAAAAAAGGAAAACGCAAGTTGAGAATTTTTCCGACGGTTTTTATTCCCCGATGTCGAAACGACCGGCCATATTTGTCCGGCAAGGCGGCCATTGGACGTCCCCGTGGCCGCTGATGATCTTCTATGTTGCTCGAACGGTGTCAAATGGTTGTTCGCGAAGCACAAAAAAAGAAAAGAAAAAAAGGAAGAATCGCGGCACGGCTCGCAACCCGTAATCACCGAGCGCAATTCCGCCGTTGCCGCGTTTCTCGGCTAGAAAACTGTGTAATGTGATAATTCGAAATTGTTAGCCGAGATTGGCGGCGCGGCGGCGGTTTATACGCCCGTAGGCGGTTTTCACACCTGTATCATCCCGCGGTTATCTATTCCGCGGTGGGCTTCTTATGCAAAAGTTGTAATCATAACGTTCGCGCGAGCTCTCGCCATGGTAATCGGTTTTCCCAAGGAAATCGGTAACGTTCGAGCATTGTTCCGGCGTTTACGAGAGAGGGAGAGACCGTTCCATACCCGTTTGCCAGCCAGATAATACTCCCAATTTATGGTTCCCTTTGAGGACCAGATATTTATCGGGAAGCGGAATCGTCCGATTGTGAACGGAGCAAAACGAAACGGAGCTTGCACCGCAAACTGCTCACCGGAAATCGTTTCGAGGCCGCTAAACAACGGACGATATCGGCGGGAGAGGCCAGCCTATCTGGCAACGAACTATGCGTCTTATCGCCTCCATTCGAGGAACTGCAATAATCATACACTTGGCGCGCGAGCATCCTCGCGTTTCCGTCTTGGGAGCGGCGAGAGAGCTGGACCGTGGAACGATCCGCCATTGATTCGGCCCGCTGGAATCTATGCTGAACGTTAGCGACCGTTTTGTTATTTTTTCTTTTTTTCAAAAAATTCTGGCAGCTTCGAAATCCCCCATAGAGATTGCGAACGTGCCTAAATTAACATTATTTCATGTATCTTATTATTGCATGTATTTAGCATTAAAGGATTAAAAAAGCGACGACTTAAGGATACCAGTTTCGGTTTAATTAGCACTAAATAAGCATCAAGCAGAGCTCTTCCACGTCGTTTTATAAACTCATTGAATAATTACCTGTGAATGTGTCTCCTCGATCCGGATAATCGTAATTCTGGTTCCAGGAACGAGTTTTTTCGTGCTTCCGTAGTTCCAGTGTTTTCGCTGTAAAAACCTGCGCGCGTTTAGCATGCAAAAACCAGATATATCTCGCCGAAGCTGAACCAGTTCCCGGAGATAGCGCGATCGAGGAGCAGCTCGAAATCGTAATTGGAATTTTCTTTCATAAATGCGAGCAAGATTAATCGTGCGAGAGAGGCGGCTGAAGATCCTCCGGATCGGCTCGGCTGGATCACGTAGGAGGGATTTTAATGGGTGCGTCGCGCTGGGACAATTAATTCATGGCTTCTCCTGGTGGGGAATTCCAAGCATCTAAACTAGACAACATAACGAAGCACAACATTCGGATCGAGTAAAATTGTCTTGGAGAAATTTCAATAAAATTCTCCGCAGACTTTCTCTTAGGGTTGAACTCGGAAAAAGAAATAAAATAATGGAAAAGAAATCGGGAGAATTTCATTCGTCTACGTTGGACGATACACGGGTAATAAGATTCGAGTCGAATAAAATTGTTTTTGGATCATCCGAGCGAGCAAGATTAATCGTGTGAGAGGCGGTCGAAGATCTTGAAGAGGGAGGCAGCTCGGCTGGATCACGTAGGAGGGTTTTAATGGGTGCATCGCGCTAGGACAATTAATTCAAGTCTCCCCGGGTGGGAGAAGGTGAGAAGATTCTTCGATCTCTGTTGGTCTCGGTGTCTGCACCCGGATAATAATATTCGCGGTGTGGCCCTTTCATAGCCGCAGGTGGTAGAAGGTACGAAAGGGGCTATGGCTATCTCTTCCTTTCTCTCTCTCTCTCTCTCTCTCTTTCTTATTTCTCTTGCCTTCATGCCAGGGCAGAGAGCCGCCTCTCCTGAACACCTTGAAAAGAAAAGCTCGGCGCGCCTCGGTTGCATAATGCAAGGCGGGTCCGTGGCTCCGTCAGCCAGTTTATCGGCCTGTCAGGTATATATGTATACCTGGTTGACAGATGTTGCCACGGGGACCGGGGAGGGTCCTGGACCCGCGACACACGTTCCTGGTGCCCTTCCTCTTCCCTTTTCCCTCTTGTTCGCTCGTGCTGCTCTTTTTCCTTCAGCCTTGCGCCGAGTTCGCTGAATGGAAGTTCGCGTTGCCAAAAACAATTTAATTCGTTGACAGTAAATTAGTTACTAAAAAACGATTTAATTCGTGGAGGGTGTTGCTCTGTGAATCGGAGTTCATAAATTCTTCCAAAAAGACTGTGAAAAAGCCACGTTCAGCACCCAAATAAAATGAAGTCCGCAGCTGGTAGTCTATAAATTCTTCCAAAAGGACTGCCACGAAGCCACGTACCTTCAAAGCATCAAAGAATTGGACGCTGTTTAACGAAAATAAAGGAGCTCGGTAACGAGCACTTTTACATACTCTCCGTCAGAATAGGAATGTGCCTGACTAAATAAAGCGTCCCATATATTCCAGGACTATGAAGTCCGAGCGGTTTCGACTGGACAGCGTTCATCGGCAACGTAGGATCCGCCTGGGCTTTATCTCGGTCTGGTTGCCTCGAATCTCTATCATTTCTCTGTTAAGTTCATCCCACGAGAACTAATAGGATTAAGATACGGCTGATCGCGATGCTCGTGCCGTATTCCTTAATACGTTCGCTTGTTCTTGGGCGTCTACGAAACTATCTTGCGGAATCGCCCGCAAATTATACCCTCGCCGAAGATTATAGAAGTATCTTGCTTTGAATGCGCCGGGAGAGAGAGAAGTTTACCCGGTCGCAAGAAAATAAAAAATAAAGAGAAGAAAAAACCGGCGAGCCGCGCGCAGCCGCGCTGCGCCAACAGCGCGGTGATCTCGAACTTACGGTCGCCAGAGCCCGATAGCCGGCGCGCTCTTGATTGGATTATGGTTTCAAGGAAAATAGTCTATTATCGTTCAACGGGGTTCATTCCTGAACAAAGTCCCCGTCCTTTTGTTTTCGCGAGTCTCGCGGCGCGTCCGACAATTACGCGTTATAAGAAACCAGCCGCGCCGTATCGATTTTTTAATGAAGTCATTCGGTTCTATTTTGCCCCGCGAACGTCGAAAATAAGTCGACTACTGTATCCAATTAAGAAAATAATTAAATTCGATGGAAAAACGATAAGACCGATCGCGCGGATATATTTAGATTATAATAGCTGTTTTGCAGCGGTTCGTTTTGCCGTCCGTTCGTAAATAACCCTCGGAGTTTTTGTTATTTTTACGATCGAGATGAAATTGTTCGAGATCCTGTGTTCATCGTGGTGATCCCTTTGCACGATGGAATTTTCAACCACTTCTTGCCTTTTGTACATATAATACATATGTATAAATTCCCAATTACAATTATCGATGTATCCAAAAATTCGATGGTCTAGTGGTCGAGGGTCAGCGGTCAGTGATCAGTCATCAAGTGGTCAAGTGTTAGCGACAAGGTATCTCGTCCACAGTAGCGAAAGGGTGAAAAATCTCGCTCTCCCATAAAGTCTGTAGCGATGCGGCGATATCGTGGTCGGCGTTAAACTTCATTAAAGTCTTGATTTTACCGAGCTCAGGCTAGACGAGGCCATAAACGCGCGAACTTCGCCAAGCTCGCGAAAACTCGTGGAGGGGGAGAGGAGGGGGGTGTTTTAAAAAATTGTCGATCCGGGGAGGATTCGTCAGACGGTAAATGGCGTCCATTAAAAAGCCGAACGAAGGTGGGCCGGCTCGCAACAGGTCTTCGCTTTATCCGGCAGTAAGCGAGCGCTGTCGTTTACGACGCGGGGTATAGGTATAGTAATCGCGAAAGGCTCCGGTGCAGGTTCGCCCTCGCGTGTGCAAGGACCACGCTCTCTCGCGTGTATGCGCTCTTCTGTAAGGTAAGGTTAGGTTAATAAACGTAATGCGACGCCGCGGCCGGAGTGCAACGTTGCCGATGCACCCACCCCCTATGTTGCGCCGAGGCTGAAACGGCGGGGGCGGAAGGGCAGGAGAGATACATACCCGGTGGATCGATTTTTCTCGTGACCGAGCCCTTCAAGGGCATCGATTATATTACCTTGTAAGTAAGTTACCATAAGAGAAGCACGTAGAAACGTACTCCAGAAATCACATTTAATCGTAAACGAGGGAAGAAACAATCCAATTGGCAGTCGCGAAAAAAACGAGCAGTGGATAGCACACGTCTCGGTGTCGTTAACGATGGAATATCTCCGCGGTTAGTTACGTGATCCGATCCATACAACGATCCATAGAACGATGATTCAGACTGGTCGAACGATCCGTGACAGCCTGGCCGTGATTAGATTTGCTCGGGAATGATTTCGAAGCGTACGAGCGGGTAAACGAACGTAAAACAGATCACGAATATTATTGCTCCGGTGGCCAGTGAAGCGAGGCAGAGCTCCCACAGGTTAACGTACGTTCAGAGAACGAATTCATCGTTTTTCTCTGCCGTTTTCAGAGAACTATTCTTCTAAATCGTCGCACGTCATCATGCTGGTGGGAAGAAACTTGTCAGGCACTGAAATTGTTCGATTTTTGCTTGCGATCTTGTTTTTAGAATTTATTCAGCCGATTGCTCGGTCGATTTCCTCGCATTCTTGAATTATTTCCAATGTACGAGCTAATTACGAGACAATGGTACTGATCGTAAATTTTTTCCTCCGGAAGCATCGTTGGTCATCGAATCCTGCCCAACACATACCTAATCACCCGATGTCCACTTTGATCAGCCAATTAGTTGCCGTAGCAGATAAGCCCCGTGAAATCGGACGCTCCACGTGCACCGATCTAATATTACGATCTTGCTACCGGTGCGTACGAAACAATTACGATCCGCAGGCCCGGTGGTTAGAAGCACGAATAAACGAGGGATTGATTAGACGTTTAATTAGCATAATGTCGGTGGTTGTGCGTGCCATCGTATCATCCATCAAGTCGCTTGGGAGAGGATCGTGCGCCCGTAGAGAAGGATCACAGACCGAGGAGAAACGGAGAGGTAAGAAAATGCATATAAACGGCGGGGAAAAGGAAAGAGAGAAAGAGCAGAAGGTTGGTAACAAGCGGAGAACTGCCCGAAGACATCGCCGGACGGTTATTCCGTCGATGACACGTCTTTGTTAACGTCGCTTTCGAAACGAAGCCTCGTCAAATGTCACTTCCCTGTCATCCTCGGGATCGTGGCATGGCGACGAGCTTGACAGTTAGATTCTCCTCGAACGTAATTACCGTTCCTAGAGGATGGATCCCTTCGAGGTTCCGAATTGGACCCGTTCACCCGGTTACGACACCTGAAATTAATTTCATTTAATGCGTCGGCGCACACAGGTTCCCGTAAAATGCAATTACTTAGGAGTCGAAGAGAGCTTTGCGCTCCGTTGTTGTGGGAAAGGCAAACGCCACTTTCCTTTGTACACGTTGGCTCTGTGCAGTTTCGGATCCTACCGTTTCGCCTAAGATAAAGAGGAAGAAGAAGAATAGTATATTCACGTAGTAAAATATTTGAAAATATGTATACATATCTCGACGAGAGACAACGATTTCGTTCATTTTCGTTTCCCAGCAGATCAAGAAAAAGTGGCTCGATCGCAGCGATCATCTAACGGAGATGCGCGTTAACGAAGCAAGTCTTAAACGATCAATATTCCAGCTCCCTGACACTGGCACTCGCAGAAATCGACACCGACGCGCGACGCGACGGTCGCTCGCTGGCTCTCGATTCCGCTCGGCAGGAAATGACGAAGTAACCGCTCGGTTGAATTAATACGAGAGAGATGAAATATTATTCGACGGGTCAATTGAAGGAGCGAGACAAGAGGATCTCTGGAGGACGTCATGCAAGCCGGTCCTTAGCACCAGGACTTAATGACTGTGCGGGGCCGTAGCTCGTGCTCGCGTGCACGTGCCCTTCCGACACCTTGCCACGGGAACCGAAACGCTCGAACACGCCTGTAATATCTCTTTTACTCCCTCCCCCCTCTCTCTCTTCTAAGAGAGAAGGAGGCTTCAAAGTACATCGGCGGAGAACGGTCACCCGGGTGTTTCCAACACGTTTTCTGCCTGCATATCGGGAATGCCTTTTAGAATATCGGGCTACGATTCGACGATTCCTTCTCGAGGCCTCACAGCTTCCAGCTCACGTACAAGCAGCCCTTGTTCTCTCCTGCATACTCCAGAGCCCGGGATAGGAGCCATTCGAATCGTTCGGTCACGTTTGCTCCGATTCTCAAGATTATTCGGATGCAAGATAAATCACCGCGCCGAACGAGGAAGTCCCGTGTACCCGGCGCGGCGCGGCGCGGCGCGCGGCGCTCTGTTCGACGACCGGACCGCCGAGAAAAAAGCTTTACGGTTATCTGACCGTCCCCCGTAACTGTAACGTGTCAAATTATGTGTTAGGAAGATGGCCGACACTCGTGACCGACGTCGAACCATGAAAACTTACCGTCTAATGGAGCTGGCAAACCTCGGGACCGTGTGGACGCTCGTGAACGGTCCTCGAAGCTGTGCTCGAGGAATATTGCCACTTCCTCTCTGCTTCTCGTCGAGTTCATTTTTACCTCGGGTTTCTTGTCGATTTTATTCGTTGATTTTATACGAATTTATTTCGAGGTAGCTGGCTCTTTCAGACTCGCAGAGTTGAAACGTAAGATCGTATTTGGACACTTTTATATGTAGCGAGTCAGCGAGTAGAAAAAAATGTTTACTTCCCATAAAAATCCGCAGTCGAGCGATTAAAATTTCTCCAGAGGCTCTCGTATAATATGTTTAAGGATGAAAGGGAGAAAGAGAAAGATCGGTTAGGCGCGTAATTAAAAATAAAGCAGCGGAGGGTTACATTGAGTCGTCTGCTGTAAGCTGTCTCCTCTCTTTACGAACGACGTCCGAAGAAAGAAGAAGCTCGTTCCGTGGAGGTGGACAACATTCTCTCGTCCCACGTCCGTTTCGCAGAGACGACGGTGCATATCGCGTGGTCCGCAAAACCGTCCAACGGAAAATCGATCGGCGATCGATCTCGATAAGGATCGGACCAGGATTCGGATAGGAAGTCGGCCGCCCACTTATATTGCCTCCTCGATCCGATCTGATCCGATCCGATCCGATCCGATCCGATCGGACGCACACGCTCGGTGAAAGTGGAACCGAGCGCGTCATTGTCATGGAACTAATTAAGACCTCGCCTGTAATGACTTTCACGTCGATTAGCATACGGGTCGGAACGTTCCTCTGCAGCGTTCCTCGCTTTTTTCCAGGATGCTGTCGATTATTACTAGACCGCGGAACTGAACGTTCTCTGCGCCGATTCCGGGAAGCTGCTAGCATTTTCTTTTGCTAATCGTCGATACAAAAATTCTGTTCGAATTGGCGTCTCTACTTAAAACGACGGTGCGTAAGAGCGATTGAAGCGCTTGCCGCAGAAAAATGAGATTGCGGGCTGCGAACCGTGGTTCGTGGGAGTCGATGGCGAAAGTGTTCGCTATGAAAAATAGCGTTAAGTCGAGCAAGAAGGACGCCGAAGCAGAAGCAGCGTTTCCGCCACGGTCGGACGCACACCGGTCAGCAGGATCGACGGAAACTTTTTCCCGACGCGGCACGGCGCGGCGTCCGGTTCTGTCCGGCTGGACACGCATGCGGTATCCTTATCTGGGTTAGGAGGGCTTCTCTCGGTATCGGAGACGACACCTCGTTGCCGCGTCGATTTGTAACCATTAAAAACCGGCGGCGTGGGTGTAGCGTAATTTTCTATGAACTCAGTAATTTGTTCGACGGTGTGGTTCAGCTGGAAAACCCGTGTCCGGGTACCGGTCCGCCGTGCCGAGCAATAAATTAACGATAATAGAGCCAGCGACGTTGAATTAAGCGTTCCTGTGACACACTAAGCGGGGCCCGGCCCGCCCCGGCCCGACACGGCCCCCTTCAGACTCAGACCGGACCGATCATATTTGCAAACCCGTTCAGTTACTCTATTTGCATCCAACGAGACGCCGCGCACGCACGAGCGAGAGCGTAAAAATTCATCGGCAACCCGATATCGGGAACGATGGAGAGCGGTGTGTTCTCTCCATTGTCATGAGACCGCTTAGAATACTTGCGCGCTAGCTGTTGCTGGTTTCCACGTGTTCCACTGGCGCCGCGGGGTGCCGTGTCGCCATCGCTGCTACGATTACACGCGATTTTCATAGTAATCCGCTTGTCCCCCGGATCACACGCCACGGAATTTCGCGATAGCCGATCGCGCCGCTTGCGCTTAGCTGATTTACGCTCGGGGTCAAGTGATTCGTGTAATTGACGTTCGTTTAGGAAAAATTACGCGAGCCACATAGTTTTTATATTCGATTTTCTCAATCGATGTATAACTAAACGAGAGGAAAGTTTACAATTTTATTCGACACGTTCACCGTCACTTTTTATGCGACTTTCAATGCACGCCTATCGTAATGTTTTGTGAATTAGAAAGTTGTTTATCATGAAATTCAATAATCGAACGCTTCGGAGCAAAACAAGCAAATTTACTTCGAAACATCAAGAAAGTTAGATTTGTTTGAATATGTAATTTTTAAAAATCAAACATTGCCTATACGGCAACCTAGTAATTTCCCTTAGGTTACCTTTCCCCGAGCCGAACAACAAAAATGGCAACTCGCGCAGCTTTTAACTCGGACAACTGTCCATAAGTGCGTCTGCAGCCATGAATTACGGAAAACACGTTTATCGGGTGACCGGCCGGCCACTTAGCTCGAGAAAAATGCTGAAATTGCGTACCCGATAGACAAAGCGAATTGAAATACCAAAATGATCCGGTATCGAGCTAGATGCACCGGATAGGTGTCACTCGGCGTTCCGATTTCGAGTTCGTAGGAGCACAGGTATGCGTGTAAATCACAAGAACGTCACGTGGTTCTCTAATACGGGACACAAAAGGTCCGGATAATGGCGGGACATACGGCCGATAAGATTCGCGAGGGACAAAGTGGTCTATTCCGCGCCTTTGTTTCGGCCGTGTAGGTATCGCACAAGACCGTTGCATTTCATATGAAATATACTATGGGAAGGCAGAAACTGCGATCATCTGAGGGAGAGAGAGAGCGAGAGCCAGCAAGCAGATACAGCTCTCTCGCTCTCTCACTCTCCCGCGAAACTTATATGCCAACTCACGATCCTCTTGTTTGAAAATGTTCGGATATTGTTTTATCGTTGCGACAGATGGAAACGATTTGTAAGCGCGCTCGAATTGAATCGGCAACGACGACCAGTACATGAACTCGGTATCTTAATCGCACGGGAACGGTTTACGTACTGTCTGTCGATCGTGTGCGCCAATAACCTAACGATTTTACTGTCTCTGCTGGTGTCTCTGTTCGTCGAAACTCGAAAGTGAAAAGTTGTGCTTAAAACATTTTGAATTGTTCGGTGGTTGTACGAATCGAAATTACAATCTCGATATCGCTTGTGAAACGCGAACACGGCAGACATTCGTATAATCCAGTGCATCCTCGTAACGTTTGCGAAATGATAAAAGACTGATGTCGAAAGTATCAGACAGAAGGTATCGGGTAGAGACTTCAACGTGAAAAAAAAAAGAAAAGTATAGTAATCGCTCCGGAGACTCGAATGTCTGGTAAGCGCGCAGGCATTACGCTTGCTCCGGTGACTTGAATGCGTGACAAGAGAGCGCTATCATCGCTCCGGTGATTTCAACGCTTGATAAGAGCACTAAGTAGCTGCACAGTAACATGGACCCACTATTAGGTGGCATAAAAATCGCATTTATGAATATTTATGAAATCACCGATCTCCACGACCGAGCGAACGATTACACGCATAAAATCGTCGAACGTTCCCTAACAATAAACTCCCTTATTATGGTCGAAAGATCGTTTCAAAATACCGTTTCTCGACTTCGTTTCAGCAAAGTCAGCGCGCTCGGATCAAGACAAAGGAGGCCTAGAAAAAATTCTCTATCTAATTACCTCGTGATCGCACTCGATGTCAGTGAGAACACCGTGACTGGCCTGTCAAAACCGGCACGGCTGAGAATGGAACCCTATCGATAACAATGAACAGGATTTTATGGAGGCGAGAGGAAACGAAAATAATGGTTCTTTGTTAATCGAGCACAAGTGCATTCCTGTTTTAATCGATCGGATAATAAATCGTTAATTGTTATTTTTATTTTCTATAAAAACTTATTAAAAGTTAATCAGCTGCTTCGATCAAATCTATTTGAATCGTGCAATTTTAATATCCCACAAAGATCCTCGGTCAAATAATTACTTCGCGGCGGATTGAACGGCGTCTAGAAGCCGCACAGGGACGGTTCGCTCAGCGAATTGTCCGGACAAAAGCGTCGCTCGACCCTTTTTAACCTGATCGCGCACCCGTGAAAGCGTTCGCCTGCCTTTTCCCGCGCTGGCAACCGAAGAGAGCCAAAGAAAACATCGGGCCCCGGTCACAATGCGGACGTCGACGGCGAATCACGCGATAATTATGATCTTCGGCCGAGCTGCGTTGAGTAAATTCGCATCGTTTCCCGCTCCCTTTGATCGCCGGAGGTGTACGAACGAGCTAATGTCGCCGTCGCGTTTCAAGTCGCGCTGTTAACCATGCGCATCGCTCGCGCCCGCGAGAGACCGCGTCAATGTCATCGGGGATGGGTTAAAGCGGGATTTCATGCCGCAAATCATTGCTGGCGGAGACCGGAGGCATGAGCTTTTTGCGCCGAGCCTTTCGCCTAGACACGACCTTGAATCCGGGCGCAGGAGCGACGCTAAACTCGCCGACGGACGCGCGAGACTAGGCAAAACTTGCAGAAAAGTATCCTCTTCACAAAATTATCACGGGACAAAAAATTTGTTCGATTCCAGACATCGATTATGTGGGATCAGGACCCCCCCAGACCAACAAAATACCGTACGGAGATTAGGAATAATGGGAGGGTTCCGTGGGTGAGCGTGTTACCCGATCGGTTACTAGCAGAAAGGCCGGGGTTCGATTCCGCTGGCGCGGCGGTTCCCTCATTTTTCCTACAATTAGAAACTGAAAACGTGGAGAAAAAGTAGTAACAGCATCGAAGAAATGACCTTTGCGAACGTGCGTCGTAAAGAACGTCTCGGGGCTGAGAGTATCCTGGATCGGATCGTTCCGATTAGGGTCGCAGGAGGGTCTCCTAGATTTTTGCGCATGTCCTGCGCGAACCGGCGAGCAGCTAACGATAGTTGGCGCAGAATCGCGGCAGCGACCTTGCTCGTGACCGTGACCCTATCCTCGTACGAGAGGAGAGCGCGCATCCGCGCTCGGTTCGCCACACTCGTCGGCCATGAGATCGACTTCGCAACGTGCTCGGAGTCTCGGGGGCTGTCGGCCGTTATTCACCTGTTTTCACCGTCGAACCCGGCTCTCTCTCCCTCGGTGTTGCTTCTTGCTTCTCGATTTTCCCAGCCTATCGAGCCTCCCGTGCCGTGCCGCCCGAGAGAGCCTCGAAAAATCCGCATCCGCTTTCGAAACGGAGCCCCCGAGGGCTTTTCAGGGCTCAGCTTTGCTACGTACCTTGGGGTATTGCTTCGGCTCTCGATTACGCGATGTTGATACATTTGTAATCTGTCGGTAATCGGTGCTCCTTTTTGCGCCCCGTGTACACGCCACCGCGGCTGCGAACTTTCTTTCCGCCGCACCGGTTGCCACGCTGCGTTACCTGCTGCCAAGGTCGAGCATACTACCGAGGCTGCTGTTGCTGCCGTTGCTACAACCTGCCGTTTATCCTCCATTGGTTTATTTCACCGGGTTTTTTCTTTAGCGATGCTGTAAAGATCCGACGCTTGCTCGTTGCCACTGTGGTCGATTAACTGGCTAATGGGATTCTGATAGCGAGCTGCCGGAATATCTCGTTCTCGAGAAATTGTCAATCTCTTTCAATCTGATCGTTCAGTCGAAATAAAACCGATACGAATAAAAAAATGCGAATAATTTCTATTTTCCATAAAATTCCATAGAGAACGCGCGCCAATGCACAAAAAAAAAAAATACTTGTTGTCTTGAATCGAACGTCGCTGAATATTGTTCACATCAGCGAATTATTTCTCAACGCGATACCACGGCTAAAGAACGAAGGAACGGCCTCGCTATAACCGAGTTGCGTCACGATAATATCAACTGAGAAAGCGGAAACAATAATTCGTCGAGCGGATAAGCTGCTACAGTTCATTCCACTCGGTTCGCTTCTCGCGTCTTCTTTCCGCGACGATCCCTCGCCGATGCACCTGCACCTGCACTTGGGAATGCGACTGCAATAATTTTGGATATTATAACGATACTAATCTCTCTCTCTCTTTCTCACACTCTCCTCGAATGGTAAATTTACTGCCCGACGACTTTCGATCATAGAAAAAAAAAAGGGCCGCAACGAATCCCATAAAAGTACCTGCATTAATTTCTTACTGCCGTAATTAAATTTCTGTTAGCGCGCATCCTAACGAGGGGGATGGAATTTCCTGCGGGAAAACATTTACACGGTCCCGTTAAAAGCTGCAACTGTACATACTGTGTTATAGTATTAGTGTCGGTCGTGGCTCGGCATGGAATCTCATCGCGCGAACGACCTGAGGATTAATAAACATTACGTTAGAAAAAAGAAGTGAGAAAGAAATCTGGAGCACCGTCGGAGAACGTTTACGCGGAGCTGCGATGAAATATTGGTTGAAAATGTTTTTCTTCGTTGCGGTCGCTGTTAGGCCGCACCAATACTGCTGTTTTATTCCGTGTATTAATTTATTCGCGGCCGTCGTAAATTAGATTTAAGAATCAATTATGAGAACAGTGATGATAACGGGGAAAAAGTGATACGCGAACACAATGCGGCAGAACACACTGGAATATACTGTGAAACTTGTTTAATCTACTTTCGTAATGCAAATGTACTTGCGTTTAGCATAATCTGTACTCGGGAACGTACGATTTCTTTATTTTATGTACGACATTATTTCTTTAATAATGAAGTCAAACAATTTTAAAATCGTAAAAGGAAAATGGAGAAACTTGATTTTTTAATTTCTGCCAAGCACAGTATACGGTACAGTGGATCGTGAACAAGTATCGAGGGTCTCCAGCGAAAGTAGCGTTGAAAAGATGGCGGGTCCCGTTGAAAAATGCGAGCCGAGAGCCCTTATTGGCGAGCATCGCCGGCGATCCCAGCTCGTTACTGTCGTTCCTGTTATTGTCGGTGCATCGTGGCCGCTCGGTGCACACGCACGATGCACACGGATGCGCCTCGGCGCAGCAAGAGCGCGCGCAAGAAACCCAACGCGAAGGAACTCGCAAACTCGAACTCGGTCGCGCGCAGGGTTAGCAGAGAAAAGGGACCTGGCCAGTTGGCGGCATTACATTGCGCTGCGCTGGCGCTGTGCTGCGCTGGATTGTGCAGCGTGCTTTTATTGCGACGATGTTGCTCGATCACTCCGATTGACGCGTGTAGTTTTATTCCCTGTAATAAACGTTAAGATCCTCTGGCGTCTAATAGAGACGGAACGGGCTCTTACCGGGGAACGGAACTCTGCCGGAGACGTTAATTGACAAGTGCCACGGAAAAACGCAAAGTGACTTTATCCACAAGCCGAATAAGTATATTAAGAACGGGGGGACGTTCGAACGTGATTGATTAACGTCGCGCGCCGACGACTGCTCGCAGAACGCTGCTGTAATAAGTGTCTCTGTAATGGAAAAGCTGCTGCGCCGCTTCATTTGCATAGCCGTGCGATCGGGACGGGATGTAACAATGTCCGCAAGATGTCGATCGATTCCACGGAGATTGCAGATTTCATTGAGAAATAGGCTCGTTTATTTTCTTATTATTTTTTATGCAAACATTATGTAAAAAATTATTTTGAGGTCTCCGTTGGGTACACTGAATTTGGCGTTGCACCCATTAATCGGAAACAAAACCCAGACTTCCGGTACAGCCTAAAATCCAACGGCTGCAATTTTATTGTAAAATAAAATTTGCTCGCGAAGAGTTAATGGTAAAAATCCGGAGGATAGTGTAGCGAAATTCATCGTGGTGGCAATTTCCCGGATGATCGCATCTCCTTTCGCCGACGTCGAGGAACGATGCCCCTTAACGATCTAGGTTCAGCGGCGAGGGTGTTCGCGAGCTCGTCGTTATCTCGATAAACAAGAAGCAAGAAGGAAGAAGGGGAGAAGTCAGGCCGTGCCGGGTCGGGCCGGGCCGGGCCAGTGGAAGAAGGCTCTCCTCTCCGGGCTGAAGAGGAAGAGGGTAGCGTCTCCTCACAGGTGTCGCTTCAGAGCGCTACCACTCGAGGCCACATTTGCTGCTGGTACCGTGAACGCGAACGGTGAACCGATGCACCGATGCACCGACGCGACGCCGGTATTCCGACGCGCGTTCAACGTCTCGAACTCGCCGGTTCGATACTCGGTTCGTTGTAATACCGACGCGCGCTTCTTCATCCGAGCATCTTTGAAAAACTCTATGTCACGTTTCGCTTCGAATTTCTATATGAAAATCGCCATGAGGTTTCGAGACACCAGTGCAAAGTGATACATCGTCGAGCTCGGTCCTGTGGGAAACTGGATCCGGGAATTCTCGAGCTAAAACTGTGAGTTCAACGGCCGAAATTCGTCGGTTAATCGGTTCCTTAAAGTACTCTACTAAAGAACTTTGATAAACCACAGTGCAAAGTGCTACATCGTGAAACCTGGCCCATCGCCGTGAGGCCTGCATCGACGAATTAAATATACTCGGTTTGTTAAAATATTCGCGTAGTCCCCGATCGATCCTGAGAAACATTGAATTTTTTCGTGTCGACAAGCTACAGTGCGTGCAAGGTGGTTCGTCATCGAACTGGATCTTGTGGGAGCTGCGCTAAGGAAAATCTCAAGCAGGAAAAAACTTTCAACTCTTGAGATCGCATCAACGAACACCGTGAGGATCCATCGGGACTTGGACAAAAAAATTTCAAATCATCAACGATGGCGTCTCATCGTAGGAGCTTCCGGGTCCGAAATCCGAGATCGTAGAGATCGTATTACCGTGTTCAGAAAGATTCGGCAAAACTGGTAGTACGGTGAACCGGAGCAGAAGGTGTAGACGACTCGACGAAGGAGGAAGACTCGGCGAGGGGACCGTTAGCCGAGGAAGCTTAATTTCGAGGAATTCCTGGCGGAAAGTGGTGGTAAGGTGCAGGGTGGCATCATCGGCCGATCGTTTCGACAAAGTCGACCGGTGGGACGAGTTACCGGTCGCGGTGCGGCGTCACGAGGTCGTTGTTGCGTGCACACTGCACACGCGCCCGAGCTGCGTGCGTGCGTGCGAGCTCGGCCGTTATGTAATTCGCAGAGGCCTGCCACCTAACCGCGCGCATAAGTAATCTCGAAATTGCAATCTCGATTCGGCGATTTGCGCCGCGGTTTCGTTTTTCTTATCGCACGATCATAGTTCGCTACCGAATCATCGAACGGAACGTTTCAAGAAAAATTGCTGGGACTTCGGATAAAACGTTGCTACAGTCTCGACTTTGACGACCACAGTCGGTTACCGATCGTTGAAAGGAACAGTGTACTCGAAAAGAAATTGCACGTTGATAGAGGATCACCACGGTCTCGTTTCTTGCGTGACGATGTTCTAGTTGCAGCCAGCTGCCGATCGTCGAAAGGAACAGTGTGTCGAAGGAAATTATAGAGACGGTGCATAAAAGATCGCCAGCAGTTTCGTTTTTCCTCTAACGATCTTAGAAAGGACCGATCGTCGAAAGGTACAGCGTGTTTCACAAAGAATTACACAGACTGTCGCTTGAAAATCACATTTCGTTTTTTCCTGCTACGATCTTATAAATTCGCTACCGATCGATCGGCGGGATTTTGTTTTTTCTCGCGACGACGGCATAATTAGCCTGCGATCGTCGAAAGGAACGTAGTTTGAAGAAGCATCACGGAGAGCACTGTCGATTAAAGCTCAACGCGGTTTCGTTTTTCACGCGACAAACTTGCGGCTGCAATTAGCTGTCGATCATTATAAAGACGGTATCATTCACGGGGAATCACGGAGAATCACGGAGACTGTTCGTCAAAGAGCGACCGCGTTTTATCGCACGACAGTTTTGTAACTGACTACCGATCGTCGAGAGGGGCCGTGTGTTTGAAGAAGAATCGTGGAAGGTATCGGTCGAGAATCTCCACGGTTTTATTTTTCACAGTGTTATAATCGACTACCAACCATTGAAAGAAAAAGTTTCGAAGACACCCACTTTGATCTGTTTACATAACGGTCTTATAATTGACTACATATCATCGATGGAAACAGTGTACTCGAAGACGAATCTGAAAGACTAGATTGATCGGAACTGGCGGTAATTTTCTTTTTAACGAGCCGAAGTTATAGCACAGGCCCCAATCATCGATCCGCGCAGCGTGGTTGAGAATAATCGCAGTGACTGTCGATCTTGGATCGCCTTTATCGCTCGATCGGGCAGAGGACAGAGATCGCGGAGGAGCCTGACCGACCCGTTAGAGGTTAAAGGCTGATATACACCGCGGCATGAGCCCGGTGAACGTAGAGGAGCCTTTCCGTGCTCCTTCGAGAGCGATCAAGGCGCGGTGAAGGCGATCGGTAGAGGAGCGAGCGAGCGTGTAGGAGAGAGATCGGTAGGGAAGGTAGTAGACGAGACGGGACTGGCCAGACTTTTCGTGGGACTGACATGGATGACAACGCGCAGCGAAGTCTGCAGAAGGAACAGTGGCTCCCGGTGTTCGACAAAGGGGAGAGGAGAGCCAGCTCCCTGGGCAGCGGAGCATTCAGGTTCATCCGCACGCGCAGCAGTATCCGGCGGGAACTGAAGAGGCAGTGCAACAGGTAAGGAAGTGCATCGTTTGCCGGCGACCGGAAAGGTGAAGGTCCTGAGAGAGTCGCGGGCTTTTGTGAAACGAGAACGGACGTTCGGAATAATATCGCCCGGATTTACGGAGCGATAAATCTCACTACTATTTTGCATTGCTAGACTGCGAATTATTCTATATTTTTTGTAATATATCTACCAGTATACTCGTCATGCGTAAAATTTAGTTACTTTTTAGTAATAGTTACTAATAGTTACAGTTAGTAAATATTAGTAATAAAATTGATAATCTTGTAGAATAAAACCGTCTTTTTGATCCAATATTTTAACAGCAACACTTACACTGTGTTTGACGAGTATACTATACTGGTATACTAGTATACTATACTTGTCATCGCTTGATTTTCGCGACACATATAGCTGCGCGCCCTGAAAAGAGATCGCCACAGTTAATTGGTTAAGGGATCATTATCGGAAAAAAAGAAATTTCAACGTGCTTCTTGCAATTAATCCAAACAGTTTTTATTTTGCACAAAAGCATTAATTTGTTGAATACTTCCTCGTGGTTGCCTCTTTACAATCTCTATAATTCGCGAATTCAAAATATTAGAAGCTAAACCCAGAGACCCCAAGAGACAAGGGAGCATGTCGACAATTAAATCATCCTGTCCGAGATCGTAAGAGCGAAAAAGCCTGGGATTCTCTTCTCAACGCTCTAAAATCGCAACAGCATCGCGGGTCGCATTCTGTGTCCGATCATGCTGCCAGTCCCGTTCCCTTGAGTAAATCAGCGCTCGGTCGTCTCCCGAGGCGACCATTACCCTTTGTCGTCGCCTAATCTGCCCGGTGCGCGTTGGATTCCTCGGATTATAGCAACGGGACACACCGTTTGATCAGTGACGAGTCTCTCTCCCCTCCCTCTCTCTCTCTCTCTCTTGCTCTCTTGCTCTTTTCCGCGATGGAATGAGTCGAGACGCAACCGAACCAGGAAGCAGAAAGAAGCAATCTGCAGAATTCGCGGTCCTTGCGGTGCGTGAGAAGAACCCGCGAGGGATCTGCTAATAGCCGTCCCCGCGGAATCCGAGAGACGGTGACGAGCGCGCGGAAAACTAATTATCATTTGTAATTCGAGAAACGGCCGAGACTGCGCGCGATATTGCCGACGCAACGCTACGCGACGACTCGAACGCCGTGTGCGTAGGCGGATGAAGATCGACGGTAAAAACCGCGACGGCTTTTACCGCCGCTACCAGGAAACGCGATGCTCATTGCTATCGCCGGGGTTAGGGTTGTCCTTTGTGGGAAGGTATTGCTCGCTCGGAAGCGTCGTTCTGAAGCCGATACGCCGGGACAGTGTACGACGGTGCTCCTATTTGTTATTGCTAAACGGCGGATGTTTATGACAAAAGAAAAATTTGTCTACCCTTCCGTCTTGGAGAAAGAATATTTTTATTCTAATTCTCCGATTTTTCTCGGAAACATGGCTTAGTTCGGGCACGTTTGTGCAACCTCGAGTTAGCGGCGACTATAAATTAGTTACAAATCAATTTCCACAACTCGGCAACAAAGTATATAGATACATAGGGTCTGAAACAGTGCCCAACTCTCGTTGCCACGAGCCACGGGTTTCTGGTTAATATTGTCCCGGCAGCCCCCCGCGGCCATAGAATTTATGCCATCTATAATTTACCATGGCTTTACCATGGTTTTATTACGACCCAGAATTCAAGCTCGCGAGACAGCCTACGGCTCTCGATCGGCGTCCGAGATTAATAAGAACATTAGAACCGTCTCGATGCAGCGTTGAATTTATTTGGTATACGGCTATTATTAATTCTTCCGTGTTCCCCTAAACGAGTCTCGTTGTTCTACGGGGCCGTGGCTTGTTACCAGGCTGTACCAATTTACGGTGTCGGCACGTGTGCCTCGATATACCGATTCGTTCACACACACACACAAACACACACACACACACACACAGAGAGAGAGAGAGAGAGAGAGAGAGAGAGAGAGAGAGAGAGAGAGAGAGAG